>BQNB010027114.1:38067-57923 GCA_026074375.1 Tanacetum coccineum | reverse complement strand
TTCTATCGAAGATTCATTAAAGATTTCTTAAAAATCACATGTCCTCTCACCAAGTTGCTTGAAAAAGATACTCCATTTGAATTCGATGACGAATGTCACAACGCATTCAAATTGTTAAAAGAAAAGCTCACATGTGCTCCTGTAATCATAAGCCCAAACTGGAATCTTCCATTTGAACTCATGTGTGATGCAATTGATTTCACAGTTGGAGCAATCTTAGGTCAAAAAGATGGTACAAACTTTCACCCAATATACTTTGCAAGCAAAATTCTCAATGCAGCTCGGCAGAACTATACAATCACTAAAAAGGAACTTATGGTTGTAGTCTTTGCATTTGACAAATTTCAATCCTATATGTTATTATTAAAGACAATCACGCACACTGATCACTCAGCTCTTAGGAACATATTCAAGAAACAAGATGTTAAGCCACGTCTTATATAACAACCCAGAATTTTCATCAAATGCATAATCAATCTATTTTACTATGATCACAATTATACGGGGAATTTTTTTGCTTTATTACATTACTTGCATTGTCAATATCTCAGTATGTCATAACTAAAGTAGACGAGCTCACGCAACCTATCTATGACAATCCTATCATAACATGTCAAGTCAATATCATAATATAATTATTACAAAGTACATTATTCCTATAATGTACCATTCACAACGTTATATCTAAACGGGCTTTAAACCGTTATCGTATGCCTCTAAAACCCTAATTTCATGAAGGGTTGATGTGTTGTAGCAAAACAAACAAATTTATATACGTATAGTATTAATCCCGTGTGTGAAAAATTTCTTTTCCAAAAATACATCTCAAACAAAGAAAAAATATAAAGGTTAATAAATCTCTACTAAAGAAAACACAATATGTATATTTTTTCCGGGGGGAAAGTAAGTATTTGTACTACTCGGTGGTCGTTGTACCCAACGAAATCGTGAATTGAGAATTTGGAATAATTCGGATTCGAGTTAGTTTTGAATACAAGGATTTTTTTAACTTTGATTATACTACAAATTTAATAGCGACGAATTATAAAGACAATTAACTAGCTCGAAATTTAAATGCACAAAAAGTAAAAACGCGAGCTTAAAAATGGGAATTTAAATCTTAAGGCACGACTTTTAGCAAACTGTATACCTAAAATCATTAAATTTAAAAGAAAAATTTTAAGAAAAAGAATTGGAATTTTTTAAACTATGTTGAAAATTTTTTCTTATGAAATTTTTAAAGAAAAATGAATTAACAAAAATAAACTTTTTCATAAAAAATTATCTACTTAACAAATTTTACTTTTTATTTTTCAAAAAATACTAGATTTTTATTTAAAAAGGAAAATTATTGCAAAAAGAATTTTAATTTTTCAACTATTTTCTATTTTTTTATGATTTTTCTAAGAAAAAGATTATTAACTTAAAATCTATTTTAATTCCTAGAAATTACAAAATTTAACTGGAAAAAAACTATGGAAAAATGGTTTTTTTTTAAATTCTAACAAAGCAACTTAATTAACAATTTAATTTTTAATCTATACTTCTTTTTATCATTTTATGTTTGTGTTCATTCTAGGTTTGTTATTTAGCAATGTTGCAAAAATCGCGAGTCGCTAGCCGGGCGGTCGACCACCCTGTAGCCTGTAATCGGCCTAGGCCCGATTAATCGGTGATTAATCGTTTTTACTGTTTGTATATAAATTTCAAAAATTTACCCATTTTTTACCGATTTTCCCGATTTTTTACCGACTTGACCGATTAATCGCCGAGTTGACCGATTTTTGAAAATTATATATATATATAATTTTGACTTTCGTTGACCGATTAGGCCGAGTTGACCGATTAATTGCCGAGTTGGCCGATTAATCGCCGAGTTGGCCGATTTTTTGCTCAGGCCGATTTTTCAAGCGAGTTGCCTTATTTTACAAGTTCCAACCCCGCCTAGCGATTAATCGACGATTAATCGGCCGCCTAGGCCGATTTTTGCAACATTGGTTAAAATAAAAACTAAAAGAAGCTACCTTATGCTTATGATGTATACTGAGATTATCTAGAGAGAAATAGGAAAAGTATTAACAAGAATAACAAGTAAAATGAGCTTAAAAAGTGAAGGTTTAAGCCTAAACTGATATAAGCTTTTTCTAATAAACTAAACAGCTTATTACTTGGCTTTAGAAGCTAGAATTTTGGAAATAAGCTATGCTACTTACCTTGAATCAACCTAGGTAAAAGGATTCCAATATTTACAAACAGAAATGAGCAATCAATAAGAAAATAAGCTAAAGCTTTAGTGTACTGCTACTCTACTTTTGCAGGCTAAAATAAGCTAAACTTAGAGCTTAAAATTGAAAACTAAATGATGTCTTTTATTAAACTAATAGAGTACTTAATAGGTGCTCACAACTAGATTCTAACTCATAACTATGAATGCTAAAAAAAATGCTTAAAAGTTCACAAGCAACAGCAGTATAAACTGCTGTTTGCTGATGCAATTGGTAAAGTACTAAAATGCAGGCTAAACTTTGAGGTTATAATCCTCTAAACCAACTCACTAGGTACTGCTAATCCTATATTTGCCATAATGGAAAACTTTTAAGCTTTAAATCTCTAAAAGTTGAAATCACTAAACACCTAAAAGCTGCCCTGGTGCAAATACAAGATTTTAACACTCTAAACTTTAGAATTCAAATATCTAACTTTTAAAACCTGTTTTAAACTTGCTATTATGACCTAACTCAGTTGTGTAAAAGGTTTTTATAGGAAAACTTTGACTTTAAGAGTCAAATTCATCTAGTTCCAAACACTCCTTAATAGAAAGCTGTCAAAACTAAGATGAGCTTAGAATCTATTTAAAACTAAAACTGCTTAAGCCTTTTATCTACTCACTCTAGATTTAACCTACTTAAGCTATTTGAACTATAAGACCTACAGCTTATTAGTGAAAATAAGCTAGTTACTCTACTAGGCTTATTATTTCTAATTGACAATTTCAGGAAATGTAAACTTCAACAAAACTCAACTATGAAAACTCTCAACAGGAAATAGGTAACTAATTCAATCATGATTAAGCATAAAGGAAAACTTATGAAGAACATTAAGCAAATCTTATTAAGCTAAATTTACACTAAATTGAAAATGAGAATGTAAACCTGATTTATGTAGTCTCAGCACTTAGCCACTCCTGTAGAATGAGTGGCTAAAAAAAATATGGACCTAAGTGGCTCCCTAGCCTCTAAACCTTGAGCATTAAAGCTCAATAAGCTATAACAGCTTATTTCTCCTTTTAGCTTCCAAAACTTGATCAAACTAAACTCAAGTGATCATGATTGATGTAACTTGATTAGATTGAGTAAATGAATTGCTTAAACACAAAATTTGACTGAATTTGAGTTTATGAAAAGTAATAAGCTCAAATGAGCTTATTGAGAGCTTAATGAATGAATTCGGCTTAAAATTGAAATCAAAGGACAAGTAAACTTTGAAAACTGAATATTATTTCTCAAATGAAGAAGTACAAGCTGAAATAAGGAAAGTACAAGAGCTTAAAGCTGAGTTTGAAAAATACTTGAAAAATGCTTAAAACTAAAGAAAATACAAACTAAAAATTTAAAACACATACAACAACTAAAAAAATGAAACCTAGAGGTCCTATTTATAGAGAATTGAAGAGGAGAGGAGAAGAAATCTCGAATCTTCCATTAAATCTCAGCCTTTGATCATATTTGAATCAATTCTAGCCGTTTGATGAGAAATATGAGGTGTTCGAACCAATCAATGGTTGACACGTGGGTGATTTGATGTGGAGGTGGATTTAGAACAAGGTTGATTGATATAGAGGAGCGGGGGAGGTGTTTTCAGTGGTGATTGGGATTGTTAACAAAAAAGGGCGGGAAAGTTTGTTGAGTTTGTTAGAGTTGTTTTAAAAACGCGTTTTTTCTGTTTGAATCTTTGAAGAGATTGCACTTTCAGTCCCTGCGATTCATTACTACAAGTGTAGTGTAGAAATACTTTTGGAAATGACAGTATTGGTCCTTGTCTTTCACCCCGACCAAAATGTAGTGTAATCACAAGTTTGAAAATGACAAAATCAGTCCTTGTGGTTTCTTTCTTCCTTTTCTCTTTACAAAACAACTTTCAAACCTTATGCAAAATTTGGTCCTTATCATTTAAAAAATTCCAACTGAGCCTTTAAATGTTGAGAACTATTGTCACAATTAGTCCTCAGACTTTTATTTTTGGCTTTCTTTCTTGTCTTCGGGCTGATCGCGTCTTTAATTTTGGCTTCCCCGTCTTACACTCATCTGTCTGCCATTATTTTTCCATTTCTTTGTCCGATTTTTTTTATCGTTTTTCTCTCTTTTTGTCTTATTATCCGTTCCTGCACTAGACACAAAAGCACACATTTTTCAATTTCTTTGGCATTTCCTGGCTTTTATTTGGCAAAATACCGGGATTTTAATATACAATTAAGGCATTTATCCCAAAATTCCCCAAACTAAAAGGATTGCCGTGTCCTCACGCCAATTGTTTATTAAGTGGTACACTTTGGAAACTAACAAGTTCCAAAAGCCGTTTGGTTTTCAACATTTAAATCACTGTTTTTTAAAACACTTAAGCTTTTCTCACAATTAATCTCTGAAAACAACAATTAATGGCAAATCACATGCAACTTTTGGCAACTTTTAGGCTCATTGAAATAGGCACTCCCGATTAATAGAGCAACAAAAGAGGAAAAAATCATGTCATCCCTTGACTAGGTTTCAACAAGACTAAAACAAAGCTATTAAACAAGATCACTTGTCAAATAAGTCAAATGATTAAGCTCTATACTTACAACATATGGATCTTTTCACTCCCAAGAATAAATTCATGATTAGATGTGTGCACTTCTTTTTAAAACTCAGCCATAGATCAATTTATCTTCAAAAGTTGAAATTCCATATAAGCTTTACAAATAAGCTTATGTGACTCGAATGATATAACATAGATAAACCTCGACTCAAAAAGCTAAAAGAGATTGGAAACAAAACTAATAAATTTGATTTGAGAAAATGAAATTTTAAACCATATCTTTTTATTTTTTCATAATACTATAATTTATTATTTTTGCAAATAGGAATGTAGTTCTAAGTTCGAACCCCTACTTAGGCTTTCTCCCCAAATAGGATATCGCATCAACAAACCGTGTTTCTTTAGTTCGAACCCCCACTCCGCTGCTGAACGTTTTGTGGTTATCGCGTCAACACCTTTTTTCCTACAAAGCTTAGAATCAAAGTCCCTTAGTTGCAATCATAACACCTAGGCCGCGCTTCCCGTAGTGAAAATGTCTAACGAACCTTGATTCCAGCGTACAATAAGTCTTAATCCGTAGTTCGACCCCATCCGAGTCTCACACTCACATGGATACGCCAACGATTAAAACTATATAGACTATTATTATTTCTATTTTTTGCGAATGCTTCATTGGATGAAAAGAATAATGCATTTTTGCATTAGAAAATGCTTCATTGGCATTCTTTTTATAATTATATTTTTGATGAGCTGAGAAAATTTCACTTTAGAAAATCAACTTAAAATTTGAAAACCAAAAAATCTTACTTTACATAATTAAATGATCGTTTTTCAAATGTAAGACTTTTCTAAGACATTGATTGACTTAGTTAAATTAAAAATAGCACGTAAGATTTAATTGTGTTAAAGCTATGGGAATAAAAAGACACAATCATTCATATAAGCTTTAGGTTTTTCCAAATAAACCTTGCTTAAACAAATACACTTATATTTAACTAATCATTTCCTGTCTTTACACATTTAAAATCCAAAAGCAAAAAAGGATTTGTGAAAAGGCTTGGCCCCACTAAAGGTAGATTAAAGAACTAGCTAGGGCATTTTCACCCGGTCAAGTCAAAATTAACTCCTATTTCTCACCAACGGACTACCAAAAAGTGGTGTTTTTCTCAACTAAGCTTCTTTTGAGCTTTTTCTTATAAGCACAAATTTAAAAAAATTTCACTTTTCCACAAAAAGGTAATTCAAAAAGGTTCAAACAAGGTTGCCCGTGAAGTGCAAGTCAATATCAGAAGATATCCTTTCCCCAAACTAAAATGAAACTATTTGTCCCTCAAAGTTTGAAAAATACGGTCAAAAGGAATCTTAATCAAAAATTCTAAGGTCATCAAAAGTAAGATGTAAGTCTCGATAAAGACAAGGATAAGAGATTTCCATCTTTATGAAGAGAAGATTGGAGATCATCAATGAAAATTGTGGGAATTGCTTTGTCCTTCCACAATATTGAACCATGAGTCTTCCAAAATCCGGAAAACCTAGACAAAAATCACAAACAACTAACAAGAACGAAAAAGAACAAGCTTCCTCTCATCTTTTTCATTGTTAGCTCAAAAACATCTCTAAAACGGCTTAGTTTTTGTTAACCGAGTACAAGCTATACTCGCCCCCAAATTAATTTGTCCTTGGGGAAGCAAAGAAAAAAATAGAAAGAGAATAAAAAGGATAAGCATGGGGTGCCTCCCACGAAGCGCTTGTTTATTATAGAGTCCCCTTCGCTTGACTCTTTCCCCAAACTAGTTTATTATGGTGGATAATAGTGGGGGTGAAGAAATTCCAAGAGGTGGAAACCTCCCCAAACTAGGGATGAAAGATATACCGTAGCATTTTTGATTCCTGGTTCAAAAAACTTTGTGGAAAAGATTTTCAATAGAGAAAAGGTGAACCTGGAAAATGCTTTGGTAACATGAAAGTCCATTAGGGGTGGGTGGAGTGGGTCAAAAACATCAAGAATACCCGGGTTAAATTTTTTATCTTCACTCCCCGTGGAGTAAGATGTGGGTAAAACCTCGGGATAGGTGACAAATGGTAGAAAAGATCGAATAGTGAATGTGAAGGTATCTTCCTCTTCATCTAAAATAACATTTTCACCTATACCCGGGTAAGAAAGTTCACTTGTGTTAATTTCGTCAAAAACATTAACCTCAGCCATCACGGGCTCATCATCAAAAGTAAATGACTCGTACTCGGAAAGAATCATCGAGTCATCAAGGGGTAAAGCATCAATAGACGTAGTGTCCTCCCCTGAGTCACGGTCACTCTCGATACCCCGTAGAATCCAGTCATCCGAAAAACTAGGCACATCCGCTCTCTAAAGGTCAAATCATGGTGCACAATAAGGGATAGTAAAGGAGGGCAAAAATATAGAGAAATCAGAACAGGAGAGAGAAACTAAAAGCGATAATCTTTATCAATTAAAAATAACTTTCCAGACTAATTTCTCCCCGAAGAGGAAATGTCAACGATCTAAGAAATGTCGAGATCAATCTCTCCTCCTCCGTCCTCACTCAATATCGAACACTAATCAAAAAATCGTCCATCATAATCGTCCCATCGTTCCGTCGTATCAATCGTCTCGGATACAAACTTCAACCGATTTTCGGCGAAATCAGGAGCAAGATTAAGCAAAGTCTACTAGTGGCTTCTCGAGTAATAGTGATCAACGATGTCGAACAATTACAAAACACTCCCCCAAACTAAAGTCATCGGACTCACTTGGGTTTGAAACAAGGGTCTCAACACTAATCGTCTCCGTTTCCGGAGTAGTGTTAATATGCCCGTCTCCCATTATGAGTGAATCCTTAGGCTCTACGTTTTGCGAAACGGGAGTGTGTATCGTATTCGGATGAACTGCATAAAATCCCAAATCACGTCAATCATCGTCCAATGAAAATCTTCTGACTTACAGCTCTTGCTTTAGAGACCTCTCTAAGCTCTTTTGCTGTCTTGTATGATTTTTCCGAAATTCATACTAGACCCTTGAACTTATCCTTAACTCAATAAATCCATCTTCACATTTTCTTCTTATAATCATAACGAGATCTCTCTTTTGATATTCTCTTATTCCTAAATCATTCAACCATTCTTTTAATCCTCTTCTAAACACCTGCTGCTATCTGATTCCAAATCTTGGATTCTCATTTCTTGAGGAGATTGATTTTCATTTAAGGCTTGATTATCTTTTTGAATTCTCTCCTCAGCAAGCAGTTCCGCAATTCTCTTCTCTTCTTGATCTTTCTAAATTTGGTTAGAAATTTCTTGCTTTAGTGGTTGAATTTCATTAACGATTTGTAAATCCTTAAGAGACTTTGGCAACCAATTCTTTGCAAATTTACTCAGGTTGATTGTTGCTCTTCTTACAACTTGCTTGAACTTCAAAATTTCTCCTACAGTCAAGCAATACTTGATAGCTCTTTTTCATTATGAGTATGTGATCATACTTCTCAAGAAGTCTATGCATAGTTTCTATAAAGATCCGTTTGAGAGCATGTAACATTTCCATACTTGTTACCGAGGAGTCTGATATTGTTGTGAAGAGTTTGTGAATCATGTGGGAAAACAATCAAAATATCGATTGTAGCACGGGTCGCGGACCAAATGATGGCCAAGAATATCCATTATTGAGCATCATTCCACAGATTCGCAAGAGTTAACTTCTGGTACTCGGGCAGTGGAGGGTAAACGTAATAATTTGAATATTGTCGTAATAATTTGGAGTAATTGTTAGCACTTGAATAAGTACTAACATTTGAAAACAATCTCCATTAACAAGGTTTGACCACACCTCGCACAAGTCGAACACTGGGCAATGCAGGAATTCTTTTGTCCTTATCCGCATTGAAAAACAAGGATATAAACCCGAAAATGTTCGACAATAATAAAGAATCCAAAATATAGAGGAGTGAGAAGAAGAATTATTAGAAGAATGAGTGTGCAAGCACTAGACAAGAAGAATATTTTTGAATTTTATGATTTCTTTTTAATTTTTTATATTATCTTATTATATTGACCCTAAAATTCTTAAGAATGAAAAAATAATTCGAGAAAGAACTCAAACCAAAATATTCTACTCACGTCCATCGGTAAGCTCTCTATCCCACTACCCACAAAGAAGAGGCGGAGAAAAGGGAAAGAAGCGAGGTCTCTTTTTAGAATAACCCTTCGTCCTTAGGCGATCCGAAGAACCCGGCACTAGCCTACCTCTTTAATGAATAAGCAACTAGAGGTTGAGCCGAACTACTGACTGTCAAAAAAGGGAGTTTTTTGATCTTTTTTGCGATATATTATAAAATACTCATTTGGAAGTAGGTATTTTATTGGTTGAATTTTCTTTTTCTTTTATTTTTATAAAAAGGAAATATTTTTATAATTTTTGAATTTTTTTATTATGTTTATTTATAATAGAAATAAAATATATTTTTTTGTACTTTTTATATTTTTGAAATTTTTTATGTTTTTTATTTATATACTAGAAATAACTTTCCCATCAAAACTTCCATATCATGAGCAGTTGGGTTACGAAAAGAACTCCTAGTATGATTAGACCAAGCTTGTTCACAAATCGTTGGTTTGCGTGTATAAGCACTAGTCAAATTTATATATATATAGTATTAATCCCGTGAAAATTCTTTCCAAATTACTTCTCAAACAAGAGAAATAAAAGGATAAAATCTCACTTAAGAAAACACAATATGTATATTTTTAACCGGGAAGTATTTCTTCTCGGGTCGTATCCCAACGAAGTCGTGAATTGAGATTCGGGAATAATTCGGATTCAAGTCAAGAATGAATAAAGGATTTTTGAATTTTGAATTACACTACGAATATAATAGCACAAACTAAAAACAATTAAACAATTAAAAAATGTTTAACTAATACGAAAAATTAACAAACGTGAATTAAAAACGTGAGCTAAAACGAGAATTTAAAATCTAAAGCACTTCTATTAACAAATTTTATACCTAAAAATCACAAATTTAAAAAGAAAATTTTAGGAAAAAGAATTAGAATTTTTTAACTATTTTTGAATTTTTTATGAATTTTTAAAGAAAAATGAATTACTAAAAATAAACTTTTTCTAAAAATTATCACTAAAATTCTATTTTTATTTTTCAAAAATACTAGAATGAAAAAGAAAATTATTACAAAAAGAATTAAAATTTTCCAACTATTTTTCTATTTTCTATGAATTTTTTAAGAAAAAGAAATTACTAAAAATCTATTTTAATTTCTAGAAAATACAAATTTAACTGGAAAAATAAAGAAAAATGGTTTTTAACTACTAAAAAGGTGCAGAAATAAAATGATACAAAAATGCCCAATTTTTATAAAGCAATTGAACCCTAATTTTACTAATTAAAACCTAAAACCTAATTTTATTAAAACTAATTTTGAAAATATTAAAACTATTTTATTTAACTAAAAAGACAGGGTAGAAACTGCTAATAAGGAAAGAGAAGGGTAGGCGGGAAAACTATAGGAAATTTACACTTCAATGAAAACAGTTAACCTTGAACTATGGAAAAAGTACCAAACAGACCCTACGCTATGGCTTATTTTTGGCTTATTAAAAAGTAAGATTCAGCAAAAACTTAAAACTACAAACTTATAAAAGAGCTTATTCTCTACAACTTTAACAAAGGTACTTACTACTTTTAACAACTAGATAAGCTACAAAATAAGCACTTTCAAATCTGTTACAGAAACAAGTGATTTAACTAGCTTTTTAGATTTTGGCTTATTTCTTGCTTATTTCTAGAGGAAAATGAAAAACAAAAGAAGCTACTTGAAGCTTAAGAGGTATACTAAGATTATCTAGAGAGAAATAGGCAAAGTATTAACAAGAATAACAAGTAAAATGAACTTAAAAAGTGAAAGTTTAAGCTTAAACTGATATAAGCTTTTTCTAATAAACTAAACAGCTTATTACTTGGCTTTAGAAGCTAGAATTTTGGAAATAAGCTATGCTACTTACCTTGAATCAACCTAGGTAAAAGGATTCCAATATTTACAAACAGAAATGAGCAATCAATAAGAAAATAAGCTAAAGCTTTAGTGTACTGCTACTCTACTTTTGCAGGCTAAAATAAGCTAAACTTAGAGCTTAAAACTGAAAACTAAATGATGTATTTTATTAAACTAATAGAGTACTTAATAGGTGCTCACAACTAGATTCTAACTCATAACTATGAATGCTAAAAAAAATGCTTAAAAGTTCACAAGCAACAGCAATATAAACTGCTGTTTGCTGATACAATTGGCAAAGAACTAAAATGCAGGCTAAATTTTGAGGTTATAATTCTCTAAACCAACTCACTTAGTACTGCTAATCCTATATTTACCATAATGGAAAACTTTTAAGCTTTAAATCTCTAAAAGTTGAAATCACTAAACACCTAAAAGCTGCCCTGGTGCAAATACAAGATTTTAACACTCTAAACTTTAGAATTCAAATATCTAACTTTTAAAACCTGTTTTAAACTTGCTATTATGACCTAACTCAGTTGTGTAAAAGGTTTTTATAGGAAAACTTTGACTTTAAGAGTCAAATTCATCTAGTTCCAAACACTCCTTAATAGAAAGCTGTCAAAACTAAGATGAGCTTAGAATCTATTTAAAACTAAAACTGCTTAAGCCTTTTATCTACTCACTCTAGATTTAACCTACTTAAGCTATTTGAACTATAAGACCTACAGCTTATTAGTGAAAATAAGCTAGTTACTCTACTAGGCTTATTATTTCTAATTGACAATTTCAGGAAATGTAAACTTCAACAAAACTCAACTATGAAAACTCTCAACAGGAAATAGGTAACTAATTCAATCATGATTAAGCATAAAGGAAAACTTATGAAGAACATTAAGCAAATCTTATTAAGCTAAATTTACACTAAATTGAAAATGAGAATTTAAACCTGATTTTTGTAGTCTCAGCACTTAGCCACTCTTGTAGAATGAGTGGCTTAAAAAACAAACACCTAATGGCTCCTAGCCTCTAAACCTTGAGCATTAAAGCTCAATAAGCTATAACAGCTTATTTATCCTTGTTGCTTCAAAATTGAACTCAATTGCCTCAAATTATCATTATTTTGATTCAAATTAATGAAAATGAGTAAAGGAATGATTAAACATAAACTTTGACTGAATTTGAGCTTATGAAAAGTAATAAGCTCTAAAGAGCTTATTGAGAACTTAATGAATGAATTCGGCTTAAAATTTAGCTCAATTGAGCTTATTACAAGCTTATTAGCTAAAACTAAATTATAACATGAAAACTTGAACACAAACACAACTCAACTATTTTATTGCTTTTAGAAAGAATAGTACAATATTAGAAACAAGAAGTACAACTAACTTTGAAAGTTTAAAAGCTCAATTTGAAAAGGTGAACAGTACAAGTAAAATTGAAAAGGGAAATTTACAAAAAACTGAACTAACTCTCTATCTAAAACTGAATAACAAGCTCCTATTTATAGGTGAAGGGAGAGACGTGAAAACTCTATCAATTCCAGCCATGATCTCTTTTTCTTGAATCTTAGCCGTTGGATGTGATGGGTGAGGTGTTCAGACCAATGGGAGGCTGCCACGTCATAAAAATGACGTGGAGATTGTAAATACGAGGTGAGGGAAGAGTAGGGAGAGCTGGGGAAGAAGAAAAGAGAGATTTAGGAAGGTTGGGTTTGTTCGAACTTTTTGGCGGGAAAAACCGGTATAAAGTTGTTAGGAGGAAAAGTTAAACTGCATTTTGTGTTTGAAAGTTTGGTTTAATTGCATAACAAGTCCCTCTGTTTCTCTTTCAACCGTGTAGTGTATAAGTGAGTTTAAGAATTGACATTTCTGGCCCTTGTAGTTTTTAAAACAAGAAATGGGCTTGTTTGGTAATTTTGCATCTACTTCAAAGGGTAGAATAGTCATTCTCTTCAAACTTTGACTTGACTTTTCATGATTTTGACTTAATTTGACTTTTTTTCTTTGTGTCGGGCTGATTCGGCTTTGATATCTTTCTCCTCTTAGGCTTAACTATTGATCACTTGTCTTTTCCGTTTCTATAAATAGTGTAGACTAATATTAGGCTAATATCGTGTTTGAGTATGAATTTTCAAGAATTTCTTAGTAAATTCAAAAAAATTTAAATTAACGTACTTAATCACCATATTATTCCCTCATAATTTGTGGGGGAGCATTAAAATGTTCCAATAATTGGCTTGTTAATAATTGGACATTTTTTCCCCGAAACCAGAAATACTTAAATCAATTGATATCTAAAATATCAAGAGATTTGACATTTTTTATAAGGGGAGAAAATGTAATTAAAATATATGGCTAAAGATGTGAATTTAAAGGACTCAAGTGCAAGCTTCACCCTTTATGTGCTAAACAGTTTTTGAATATCGATGCACATGTTGAGGGGGATCATTTTGAATGGTTTAAGGCTAAGAATAATACCGAAAGACCGACCATGTTTGTAATTACTTTGAGTTATAAGGTGGTTAGGATTAGGTATTCATTTCCATGATCCAGCCAGAACCGGAGGGATCTACCCAAGGACATTCCAGTTAAGTGTAGAAGTCCATAGGTATGATATAAAAAAGGAATAAAAATGAAGGGAAAAGTGCCGACTGAGATGGAGCTAGTACTGGAACAAACCCAACAAGGTACTAGTTATGAAGTCTCGGTAAGCACTGAAGGGGTTAAAGAATTAAAAATAAAAGTTAAGATAAAGGGTGAAAAGAAAGAAGCCCTCCTTACACTTAGGCAGAAACCGGGTAAATACATAAACTGTCAGAAACACTAAGTTGTTGTCTGGTATTGAAGACAGTCGTCATGGACCCAATGACGCAATGCACAACCCTCCCCAGCCACTCAAGGTCTCTTAAAAGACTCTTGTTTCAATTCTCACAGAGATTACACGCATTTCTATCGAGTTTCTCACTCCGAGTTAGTTGATATTGAAAAGGTGGCAGTCTGCTCCAGCCTCCGATTACTAAAAACCAAATTACACTATCAAGTCTAGAGACAAAAGAGATCATCTATAAATCTTATTAGGACACTTATCAAAAATATGCTTGCTTATTCACACAATGTGAAAACAAGAAATATATCAAGAGTCCTACGCATCATCCTTGTAATTTTGCCAAAACATCAGAGTGATACCTTAAAGTACTCACAATGACGATGGAAATCCTTCCAGAGCCAACATCAAACAAGCTCTACGGTAGGTGACTTATGAGATCCTATATGGATCAAACTTGTGACATTGGATATCGATTCGGTCCTGCTTATTAATTGACGGATGAATTTTGAAAAAGATAAAAATGTTGGTGTGTCATAAAAACCGTTTGCATCTTGACACACCGACTGATTTTCCTAAATTAATTTTTAATCTTATGTCCATGGGAAGCCTCACAAGGGTATATGGACATAGGACAGCTGAACATGAATTGACAGCTTAATCAGGAAGATAGTAACTTACCAGTTCACTCTTACCCTGTTGTCTGCTTTGAGATGCTCCGATAATGAGAATGGCTAGTACATCTGCGAAACCCTGTCAAGGAGATTCTTTGTAATTCTACCTGATCACAGGCAGTATTTATACTGATTAACAGGGAACCATGGTTATTACAACCATATTCGACGAAGTAACAAAGCCACTTTCGTCCATACTTGTTGATTATCACTAACCCTTTCATGCAGGTAATCTCGATGGTCGAAGCTATTGGATCAAGACAAGTCAAGATTCAATGCCACATGCTCATACTTAACCAACAAAGGTAAAGACATCATGAAAGCTCAAGTACATGTTTCAAGACTTCCGCTACTCTGATACTGTATGTCTTTCTTGAAGTGATGAAGTATTAAAGTCAAAGAATTTCAAAAAGTTTCCGTCACTCTTATACCGAACATCTTTCTCGAAGTGACGAAGTGTTATAGTTACAAAATTTCAAGAAAGATGTCTTATTCAAGCTGTCAAGACCAAGAAACAACAAGAATATGAGCATGTCGTTCCAAATGTCACAAGTACATAAGACGGCGACAAGATCACAAAATGATGATAAGAGATTATGCTTGGTTGATGATCTCAAAGAAGTTCGAGTTCACATACAAGTCAAGTCTATCAAAACAATATAAATTCTAAAGTCAAAGAACACTATGCCATATTCACAAAATGAAGTCAAGAAAACAAATATGTGAGCATAAGACTGAAGACAAAGCATAGTATGCTAGGTTTAAGTTTTTATAAAATGGAGTAACCTCCCTTAGGGGGAGATTGTTAGGAATACGAAAGTATCGATCACTTCTATAAATATCATTAAATAACTCGTTAAGTAATATTTGGAAACTAGATAGGCTAGTTAAGGAAAAGCCCATGAAAAGCCCATGGACTAAGCCCATGGCCGGCCTAGTATAGGAGTATATAAACCTTTTCCATGCTATGGAAAGGGTGTTGGTTCTTTCATTCTTCACATAGTTATATAATATTCTCATTCACTTTCTCTTACTAGAAGCAACCTCCTACTCTCTTTCTCTCTTTAGATTTCTTCATACTTATAGGTGCTGATTGTAGCCTTCTCCTGACATACCCCAACTACCTCAATCGTCATTCCCTCATCTTGTTGATGATAGTATCAACTTTAAGCTCCGTTCTATACACTCTATTAGGAATCATGTCATGCATCTTTTTACCACAAGTCCACCTTAACATTCTCAGCTTCGCAACTTCCATCCTATTTGCCAAGGATTTCGTAATAGGCCAACACTCTGACCCATACAACATAGAAGGTATAATTTCAACTCTATCGAATTTCCCTTTCAGCTTGAGAGGGACATTTCTATCACACATGACTCATGTGGCCGCCCTTTATTTCAGCCATGCTGCTTTAATATTATGGGATACATCTTTGTTAATCCTCTCGAATTTATGTATCATCGATCCAAGATATCTAAAAGACTCCTTAGGTTGTAGGATCTTGTCTCCAATACAATTATCTACTTCTTCGTTGTGGGCGATCTCAATGTTCTGGAAGTCGCATATTAGATATTTAGTCTTCTCTCGGCTGACCTTTAGGCCATTGTCTTCTAGAGTTTCTCTCTAGTTTTCAGGCCTGTTGTTTAGACATTCTGTCGATTCTGAATCAAGCACAATATCATCAACGAAAATCAAGCACCATGGGATGCCCTCTTGAAACCCTCTCGATAGTTCATCAAGGATCAAAGCAAATAGGTATGAGCTTATTTTCGATCCTTAGTGTAGCCCTACTTCCACAGGGAAAAACTTTATGTTTCTGTTTAAGGTCCGTACACGGGTCTTCGCACCATCATACATATCCCTAATAACCTTAATGTATCTTGGTATGTGCTTAAATACACATACCATTTTCCATTAAAAACGGACTTAAATGACCAAAAACGTATCAAAAATACATTGTATTTATATGTTTTCACTTATATTGTGCAGGTAACGGATAATCAAGAAAAGGACAAAAATCAAAGACAAAACAACAAGAAATGAGCACGGGAACGGAAAGAGTGTGAAAAAGTCAAAATCAAGTCAAAAAATACAAAGCAAAAAAGCCCGACTATGACTTGAGGGGCTTAAACTGCCAAACCCTCAAAGTTATACACTTTAAGAACCACACTTGCAAAACAACATATAACCTTGGAGGGTCAAACCTGCCAACTGTCAAAGAATTACACCACAAGGACCAAGCATGCAATAAACCCATACAAGACGAGGGACCTTTTCTGCCAACCCTGTTCACTGTCTCTTTCCCCTACCTTGAACACTGTTCACCCCCTCCAAAAATGTCATTTTCCCTCACCCCACACCCCACATGGCTTATTGCCACCTTGGCAATCCCTTGAATGCTCGTTGGACAAAGAATTTGAAGGGTTAGGATCGTATGACTTTGGGACCAAGAAAAGAAGAAGGGCCAAGATGACTTTGAGCTTATACTCACACAACAAACACACATGGCTTCTGTCTCAGCAAAGAAACACATCAGGAGAGGACAAAAGACCAAAGAGAAGACAAGCTCCTTAGTCGTTTCTATATAAGTAGGGCATTTGTAAGAAATTTGGCATCAAGAAGTAGTTTTTTTTATCTAGTTTTAGTTTTAAGTCATTTTTAATTATTGTCATATAAGTCTTGTAACCTGTTTTGAAGATTAATGAAAGTTGGAAGTTTTTAAGTTAAAAGTTTGAGTTCTATTTTTTCTTACTGTCAAAAGCTTGTCATAAGCCAATTTAAGCTCTTTTAAAACCTTATAATTGACCTGTTTTAAGAAAACTATAAATTACTTAAGAAAAATTTAAAAAAATTCCACCAAAAAAATATACCACAGCTTATATTTGGATGATAAGCCAAAAAGGGAAGGGCTTATGGACTCTCACTAGCTTGTATTATAGAAGCTAGAGCTTGTAGATTGGTTTGTTTGCCCTGTTTTGAGCAAGGGCAGTTGTAAGTTCATTTTTTCTCTTTTGCTTATTTTACTGTTCATTAGCTTATCTTGTGCTTATTCCTGCTTTTTTATGCTTATTCATGTTAGTTTGTGCTTACTTATGCTTATTTGTTGTTTTTAAGTCCTTTGTTTGTGTTTTTATTGAATCTGTCTCATATGTGCTTAATCTTATTATAATTTGCTTATTGTTAGTGCTTATCTTTGTGTTATTTATGCTTATCTTTGCTTTATACTAACTGCTTATTATCTGTCTTTAAATTTATAGGCTTAATTCTTTGAAAAATAGCTTAAAATTTGAATTTAGTAAACTAAAGGGGAGTTTGGCACAAGGTACCAAACTGGGTCATTTGGTGTAAAAAATTAAGTGGGTCACCTTGCCATATTTGGCAAGCATTTTCTAGTGTATTTTATCTGTTACCAAAAGATTTTAAAAGTTGAAGGCTGTTTTTAAGTTACTTTTTAAGTTGTCTTTGAAACTGTGTTTCTAAATAAGCCCACAACAGCTTATTGGATTAAGCCATAAAAACAAATATTTGAAACTTGTTTTTAGGTCCTTGGGTGTGTCTTAATGTAGTAGTTAGAGTCTTCAAATTTACCTTTTCCCATTTCAAATCTGTCCTAGTTTTTTTTAAGTTTGTCATGAGTCAAAATTTCCCCATTTTCAATCCAATTTATCAGAGCTTTTAAGTTATTTTTAGCTTTTAAGATTTTGTGCACAAGCTATTTAGGAGCTTAACTCTATCTATTTTCATTAGCTTTTTAATTTGGAGTGTATTTTGTAGCTTATTTTGGTCCAGCATTTTGTCTACTTTTTCTTAAGTGAAAAATCAGCATATGCTTCTTTGTGGTCAGCCTTGTTTTTCAGCCTTCTTTTCTTGCTTATCTTTGATTCAATCATAGTGTTCTTTGCTTTCTAGGTAACCACTTAGCTGGGCTTCAAGCTCTTATAAGCCTTAAGCCACAAGAATTCCTCTAGGTGCTTAAAATTTAAGCCCAAAATTAGCCCTTAAGGCTGTTTGCATTGTAGTTTTAGTACATTAGCTTATTTGCTTATTTTTGCTTTCTATGCTGATTTCTTTGCTTATGTTTGTTAGTATTTGCAAAATAGATATAGTAGATTACCTGCCTTAGCCTGCTTTCCATTTTCCTTAGCTTATTTTGCTTAAAAAGCCCAATTGTTAGCTTATTTTCCCCTTAGTGCAAAAATTAAGTTAACTGCCAACTTATTTTCCATTTCTGAGTGCTTAATTTCCATTTTTGTAAAAAGTTATTTTTTTAAATCTTGCTTATTTTTGTGTTTTCTATAAGTTTTTAAAAAAAATCATTTTTCCAAAAAGGAAGAGGCCAAGGGTTGAACCCTGGACCTCCCCCTTTCATACCAACGTCCCACAAACCTACACTTACAACCATCTCTGCTACAATAGCTCATCCGTTGGGCTTTGTATGTAAATTAACCTTAAGCACTTATTGAGCCCATATTCATTAAGCTACTTCGCAGCTTTCCAAGCTTTTTACAAGCTTATTTGTTAAGCTGATCATTCCAGCTTATTTTCTTAGAAACTTAACAACATTTAGGATTTTCTTGGAATTTTTTAGAATTTTTTATATTTATTTACTATTTTTCTTTTATTTTCGTAAGTTTAGATTTTAGAAAGTCATTAAAAAATAGAAAAAGTCTTCAGAAAATTACTAAAAATATTTTTAGCTTTAGATTAAATATTTTTAGTTTTACAAACTTTAAAATTATTTTTATCACTTTTAGATTTTAATTTTGATTTTTAACATTTTTAATTAGTTTTATAAAATACATTTTTATTATAAAAAAATAGTTAAAAATAGTTTTCTGAGTTTTTATCACTTTTTAGATTTTTCTTAAGTTAAAAATCATTTTTTGGAATATTTAGGTATTTATTTGCTATTTTCTAGGATTTTAAATAGATTAATTTAGTTTTTAATTCATAAAAATTATTAAAAAGCAAAAAAAAATATAAATCTTTTTTTTAGGAAATTTTCTTTTGTCAATTTTAAGGTTTACAATCAAAAATTTCTTTTTAGGTTTAAAATTTGAATTAGTTGGTAAATTAGACGCGTTTTTAGGATTTCTGATTTGCATTTTTAGCTTAAATTTAGTGCTTTTAATTGTTTTTAGTAAATATTGCATTAAATTTCCCGTAGATTTAGAAAATCAAATCCAAATCTTTATCATTCAAACATCAAACCGACTCTTAACGTTCCAATTCACTCCTCGCTGGGGATAACGACCCGGAAATATCATATACTACTTCCGGTTTCATTGATTTTGTGGATTTTGATCCTTATTATATATTTATATTTATTTATATTTTATATATATAAAGGGTTGAATTTAAACTTAATCAGTTTTTGGCGCTGTTGTCGGGGAGGAGAGTAAGCGTTTGTCGTTTCATTGTGTTTGGATTATTTGTGCTTGAAGACCCTTCCTTGTGAAGTTCTCATTCCCGTTTGTGAATATTTTCTTTTTATTATAATTATAAAAATCCAAAAATACAAAAATATTTTCCATTTCTTTTTA
>BQNB010027114.1:0-37583 GCA_026074375.1 Tanacetum coccineum | reverse complement strand
AATTTTCTACGAGAATTGGTGCCACGTAGGATCTATTTTTGTCGTTTAGTGCATATTCCCAAGCGACATATGTCGCCGGGGAAAAGTCCGTCACCTGTTCTTATATTTCTTGTAGTGTTACCCGGGCTAAAGCTGCTCAAGAGAAGCTTGCATGGTAGAATATGATTATGTTCTTAGACCAACAAATTGTAAGCAAACAAAAAGAAGTTTCTGTAAGATGGTTTACTAAACAACACAAGTTAAGAGTCGTGCAATTGTGCAAATACAACTTGATGAATTTCTTAATATCAACTTAAATAATTATAAATTAAAATCAATGATTCGAGTGAAAGTTCCATCCAATAGGCCCAAAAATACCAAATAGTAAAAGCAAGTGTTAATTTTCAACATTATACCAAACTTCTGTGAATGCCTCTATAACTCAAGTCCCTTTCCGTCTCTATCATGATCGAGAAGCCAATAAGCTGTTATCGTTGGTTTGGGCAACAACGTAAACAGCAGTTCGAAAGCAGACTCATCATGGGCTTGTTTAATCACCTTGACATTGTCGATATCACGAGAGCTTTCAATCTTGAATACAATAATTTTTCCATATTCTGTTTTAACGCTCACGCGGATATTTCCACCGCCAAGATCAAGAATAGACTCTTTCTTGACATAATCCGCTGCTCTTTCACTACTAAGTTCAAAATGTTGCTCTTCACTAAAAATATCACCATTGCAATAGATCTTTATCATCACCTTTTTAATGTTTGTTGTGTGTTGTACCTCCAATTTGCTTTCTTTACTTGTTATGGTTTTTGAAAGAAACCTCCATATTTGAAGTTTAATGCTTAGATGATGTGCATGCAAGAAAAGTGTTTGGATTTTATACAGGGGTGTGCATGGTTTGGTTTGGGTCGTTTTTTGGCTAAAACTGAAACCGAACCGAACTATTCGGTTTTTATAAAACCAAAAACCGAAACCGCTCGGTTTTTTCGGTTCGGTTTTTCGGTTTCAAACCATTTATATTTGGTTGTAGCTAATTTATATAAATAAACTTGTTTTACGTAGAAAATTGATTTTTTTTATTTTTTATTTTTGTCAATATGAGCATAATAATGTCAAATTCAATAATTATACACATTTAAATTAGACACACACACATCCAAGTGAAAATACAAATAGTATGATCATTGTCATATATGTAACGATATATTGTCAAGTAAAGACACGTACATGACAAACTCAATATAAATATATTTTATATTATAGAATATTATATTTTATTATTACAATATATTTTATATTATTATATATATATTTATATATATATTTTATATATATATATACTAATATATATATTTATATAATGGGGGGGACTTTCTTTTCAGAAACAATTTTGAATGCGAGAACTGACAGAAAACCCACCTAAAAACATATCATGCACGCCTTTTTTAAAAATATAAAAATAATTGGAAAGCATCTATAAACGTAGAATCCACCTATGGTTTTCAGTTATCAATCCTTGAAATCTTCCTTTCATTTCACAAAATACCTTACATACCGGCCGCAATATTGTTGTTTGCACACCTTTTAAGTACATAATGCACACCTTTAAGGAAAAATTTTTGTATTTCCAATTCTTTAATCAAATTAACTCTTTTTTTTAGATCACAACTATATTTTTTTCAAACATATTTGTTGTTTTTAGAAACTATGTGCAAAAATACAATTATTGAAGGAGTGCATGCATGTTTTTGTGATTCTGTGTCAGTTCTTCGTCACTAAGAATGGTTCTGAAATGAATAGTCTCCACTTT
This sequence comes from Tanacetum coccineum, assembly GCA_026074375.1. NCBI lineage: Eukaryota > Viridiplantae > Streptophyta > Magnoliopsida > Asterales > Asteraceae > Tanacetum > Tanacetum coccineum. The sequence goes on along the minus strand of BQNB010027114.1, from coordinate 35,782 downwards.
ATTATATATATATTTATATATATATATATATATATATAATTATATTATATATATATTTTTATATTATATTTTATATATTATAGATAATATAGAATTACAATTCCACCCATAAAATAAATATGAATTAAAAAATTAGATTTATTATTTATTTATTTATATTATATTAATTATATATTATTATAAAACTGGTTCGGTTCGGTTTTTTCGGTTCGGTTTTTGGACGAAAACGGAAAACGAACCGAAATTTTTTGGTTTTTGAAAAATTAAACCAACATCGGTTTCTTGTTTTTCGGTCGGTTATTCGGTTCGGTTTTGTTTTTTTCTGCTACCCTAATCTTTTACTTATTATATGACAGTTTACGACACCGTCATATAGCCATGTCATCAAAAGTAAATGTCACTAATGTCATGTCACCATATTTGATGTATTTAATGCCACCTCATTGCCTACACGGACAATATTGATGGTTTATATGTCACCTCATTGCCTACATGGACACATAGCAAGTATGACTTTTCAGAGATTTTTTACGAACCTGGGTTGGTTGATTCACAAACAAGTGTGTCAACCATTGTGCTATGACAATTGTTGTGATGGATACTAAAAAACAAATTTGTATGCTTTAAATAAATAATACAGACAATTCATGTTCTAATTAACAGCACCTACAAAGCTGGATTCATTTGACTTAACACAAACACTTGATTTCTTGAATTACGAGCTTCAATAAATTCACATAACTCACTCCCTAAATCTTTACTTATATATAGGATAGTTTATGACACGTCACTAAAGCCATGTCATCAAACTGTCCATGTCACTAATCCCATGTTACCATATTTGATGTATTTAATGCCACCTCATTGCCTACATGAACAATATTGATGGTTTATATGTCACCTCATTGCCTACATGGACACATAGCAAGCATGACTTTTTAAAAATTTTACTCAGAGCAGATTCGAACCGAAGTTGGTTGATTCACAAACAAGTGTGTCAACCATTTTGCTATGACAATTGTTGTGATGGATACTAAAAAAACAAAACTGTCATGCTTTAAAAAAAATATCCTAACAAATTCATTGTTCTATTTACATCATCTAACAAAGCGGAATCCATTTGGACTTCCACCAAACCATTTGAAGTTTGAAACCGGCCTTCTAAAATTCACCATAAACACTCCCTATAATATTTACTATTTTTTAGGACAGTTACGACACGTCACTTAAAGCATGTCATCCAACTGTCATGTCACTGAATGCCATGGTCTATTTGGATGTATTTAATGTACATCATTGCTACATGGACATTTTTGATGTTATTTGTCACCTCATTGCCTACATGGACACGATAGCAAAGCATGAATGGTCGGAGTTTTTTATATAACATTATGTCATGAGGATTCGAACTCGGGTTGGTTGATTCACAAACAAGTGTGTCAACCATTGTGCTATGACAATTGTTGTGATGGATACTAAAAAAACAAAACTGTCATGCTTTAAAAAAAATCCAACAATTCATTATTCTATTAACAACATCCTACAAAGCGGATTCATTTGACTTCACACAACCATTTGAATTTTGAAACCGACCTTCATAAATTCACATAACTCACTCTCTAAAATCTTTACGTATATATAAGACAGTTTACGACACGTTACTAAAGCCATTTCATCAAACTGTCCATGTCACTAATGCCATGTCACCATATTTGATGTATTTAATGCCACCTCATTGCCTACATGGACAATATTGATGGTTTATATGTCACACCATAAACTGCTTCATGACAATAGCAAGCAGGACTTTTCGGAGTTTTTTTAAATTTTTGTCCATGAGATGATGCGAACCGGGTTTGGTTGGTTGACTTCACCAACAAGTGTGTCAACCATTGTGACTTGACTATTGTTGTGATGGATATTAAAAATCAAAATTGTCCTGCTTTAAAAAAAAATCCAACAATTCATTTTTTCTATTAACAAATTCCTACAAAGCGGATCCATTTAACTTCAACACACCCATTTGAATTTTGATACGGCTTCTTAAATTCACATAACTCTCTCCCTAGTTACTTATATATAGGACAGTTTACGACGCGTCGACACGTCACTAAAGCCATGTCATCAAACTATTCATGTCACTAATGCCATGTCACCATATTTGATGTATTTAATGCCATCTCATTGCCTATATGGACAGTATTGATGGTTTATATGCCACCTCATTGCCTACATGGACACATAGCAAGAATGACTTTTTAGAGATTTTTTTAAAAATTTGTCCATGAGGAGATTCAAACCTGGTTTGGTTGATTCATAAACAAGTGTGTCAACCACTATGCTATGACAATGGTTGTGATGGATACTAAAAAAACAAAACCGTCATGCTTTAAAAAAAATATCCAACAGTTCATTGTTCTATCATCCCACAAAGCGGATTCATTTGATTTCACACAACCATTTGAATTTTGAAACCGGCCTTCATAAATTCACATAACTCACTCCCTAAAATACAGCTATATTTCCTCCATCTGTACCATGTCTAAGTCGATTATTTTAGGTATGATTGTTTGATTTTCAAAATGTTATTTTAATATATGTTCATTCCCATAACCTAATTACAATCAAATGGTGATCCAAAATCATGAATATAAAGATCACAAAAAAAGTTCATCGGGTATCTTTTATAAAACAGAAAAATTTAATTCGTTGTTTTGGTTATTTTGATTATTTTTCTTCTTTTTGGAATGAATGATTATGTTTGATTTGCATTTGAAACGATTTTTATGTTTGATATTTCTGGTAATTTAAAGTTAAACTTGCATTCAATGTTCATTCTGATGTTATTTATCTTTGATTGGGTGTCGGTCGTATTTTTTAAAGGTATCAAAGAAGCTGTCTTCAAGCAAGCAGAAGCTAGAACCACCCAAGAGGGTTATAGCAAATATACGGTAAGCAATGGCTTTCTCCATTTTTGTTTTTATGGTTTTGTGTATCTAATCGTTCTGGTACATGATTCACGATGATATAGGGTTGTTCTTGAAGACGTCTTATCATTGTACTACTAAACATTAGGAAATGCGACACATTTTTATTACCTTAAAAATTGAGTAAAACTTTGCACGCAAACTTATTTGATGTTGAAACTTTCAGGATTAAAAAAACAAACCAAAATATTTGGTAACTTTCACTGTTGGTTTGGCTCAAAGGAATAACATTGATGCAGCATTAAAAAATGTTATGTTTTTTTTATCAACTATGCTATATGCATTTGATGCTAACTTATGATATTTGGACGTTACATGTCATTCTTCATAGTTTCTGGATGATTATAAGGATTGTTTGGAATTGCTTTTTATAATAACTACTAAAAGAGGAGGTTTTTGGGGATTGCTATAATATAGATTCTTAAACAGAGATTGCTTATGTCCCATTTTCTGAGCCACCCATTTTCATGCCTCTTATCTCAAATGGAACAAACAAATAAGCATGTCATTAGATAATTAATCAGGGAACGTGTAACATCAGTGGGTGAAGAAGGACACCTCCATCAGATGGAGAAAATAAGGTAAATATAAAACTAACTCTTAAGATTAAATATTTTGTCCTAAATAAAAAAAAAAGAAAAAATATAAAATAAAAAAAAAGAAAAAAAAAAAGTCAAAGAAATAATGAAAAGGGGGGGGGGGGGGGGGGGGGGGGGGGGGGGGGGGGGGGGGGGGGGAATTGTCGTATTATAATTATAAACTTTTAGAAGTTAACTGTTATTCATAGGTTGTCAACATCTGGTTGGCCTGGCTGTTTATGCTCTCAAGGTCTATGGCATACAGATGCTGGATGATTGTTTCCAATACCGCCCTCAAGCAAGTGAAGTTGAAATTGATGCATTGACACCGTTTGTAAGTTGTTTTTATTCACTAAATTAAAACCGCCATGTTCTATTTTTATATGTAGCTTTCAAATTCTGGGGGAACAATTATAATTGCTTCTGATTATATCTGGAATGCTTTAACATCTGATATGGCTGCACAATGCTGTCGCTCATGGTTGTCGCTCAAGAAAGATGTACGTGTCAAATTCATTATATCCTACAATTTTTGTTACTGATTTAATCTGCAAGTATTAAGTTCTATTTGTATTGGACTGTAGACACTATTTTAATCGACACGGATACCATGTTAGGCAATTTGCAAACCTTATATCTATAGTGGCATAGATCAGCTATAAAGAAGGCTGTCTTTTGTTATATGTTATTGATCCCTGTAAATAATATCATAAAACAACGATTATCGCATATATATTAAGTACTGGTGATGTATCTTCATATGTATCTTCTAAATAAATACTAACCCGAGTCAGTTTTTTTGCTCTCAGCTTGATGTTCAGTATCTTCATCCACGAATTGCCATTTACTCCAGTATGGGTCTGAACCCATCAACGGTTTTAAATGTTGCTGCCACTGTCGGCAACAAGGATGTGATTCTTGGTGGTGAAGTTGGATTTGATACTGCCTTTGCTTCTTTCACCAAATACACCGCTGGTATAAGCTTTAAGAAATCTAATCTTTCGGCATCCCTTTTGCTGTACATTTAAATACCTTCAATTATGTTTTCTTAAAGTTTATAATCTTCATGGATAATGGTTTTAATATGAAGAAAATTAATACATGTTTGAGCAAATCCAAAAGGACCATTTTTGCCTCCACCATCTCCCAACATCATATATAGATAACTGTCATCAGGCCCAAAAAGTATATGACTACCATGATTATTTATAAATGGAAGTCCCATCGTAAATACCCTTCTCACTTTTGTAGTTTCCCTTTTGTTGGCTATAAACATAACCAATCTTATATAACGGTAAGAAATATTGTCCACCTTTTAATGGAACCGGTCTTATGTTTTTTTCTTTGTCTTTTAGTATGTTTGATTTATATACCCCGTTAAGACTACGTGTGCTACGTAAGTACGTTACCTTTGCATGATAACAATGATATCTACATTGTTACCTTTTTTGTATCAATTACGTATTTTATCAGGTGAAATGTATATCATCGAATATTTTGTGTGTTTCGCGAAAATTAACTATTGCTTTGATGGAATGTTATGCATATTGGAAAACATGAACCTACACACTTAACCGAAAAAACATGAACATTTGCACTCATCGTCCCAACTAATGGCAAGCTTCTTAGAATGGAGGATGTACTAATGACATACACCTCTAAAATATATGTTACAATAACAACTATTAAGCTATCAAATGATAAAATGCTTCTATCGGTCACTTATGATTGATGGTTCATTTTTTTTGTGTTGTTTGAACAAGAATGAGTACTGCATGGAGGTAATTAATAGCATTTGATTAATTCTCGTTTTACTTCATATATGCATTCCTTAATTGAGATTTCAAGTAATTTTGGCCAATTAATTTAAGCAGGGGAAAGTACGCTTCAGCTCATAAGGTTGGTCTTGGCAACCGAAGGACGTGGCCGATTGGGTAAGTGAACTTACACTTACAAGACTATTGGTGGTGAAGGTAAATTTTATCAACAAATGGTTCTTTTGTAAATTTACTACAAGTTCATGCATTATAATCTAAATTATATTTCCAGCTTTAATGTGTTCATGTATATAGTCGTGTTGGAGGTAGTATTAGTCAACTACTTATGTCGAAAGAATATCCAACTCTCTGGCAGAGTAATGCCACAACTATTTGAGTGAAACAAATTTTTTGATTTGTACTTAGTACGGTTAAGGTACATTTCTTCTATCTTTTTACCATTTTATTATAGGTGAAAAACCTTAGTAGGTTAGGTAATCGGTCAAAAAGGGTAAATAGTGTAAAGCTGAAATGGGTCGGGTTGCGTTTACCTGTTTACTTTTTTTCCTTCTTATTTTTAACATTAAATGGGTGCCAATATGAATAAACTAATAAAAACTACACTTTGGGTGAATTCTGATCCGCTCCCTGTTAAGCTACTTCTTTAAGGTTTGACTCAGAAACGCAAATTACAATCTAACGTATTGTTAGCATTATTGTCGGATCCAGTTATATATTCCAATTCATTTTTTCTTGATTTAACTATTTACATATTTGATCTAACTTTCATTGTTATACATGGTCCAAGGGAGAAGCCAGTGACAATATTTACGATAACTTTGCCTAAAATCTTAAATTCCATTAATTTGTTATCAAGTATAGTCGCGAAAAGACCTACTGGTAATAAAATTGTATCTCGCAAAAATTTCAGAATGTAGATACTCTTGCTCGTTGTTTATTATAAAGAATGATCTCATTTGATCCTAAGCAGCGTCCTGTTTATGAAGAGGTAATAACAGATTTGTTTACTTTTTGTGGTTTTAAAAGTATTCACTCTAACTAAATATTGTGGTTGTCATTGTAAAATCTAAGAATTGTTGCTTTCTCGGCTGGTAAAAGCATGTGGTTGTCATGGTAAATATCTGAGACGAATCATTAACTTTTCTTTTTTCAAATGTATAATTTTTAAGTAATAGTGCACATTATAAATTTATATTGATGTTTCAGGTATCAACTTAAACAAGGCGCTATTCGTACCAAACATGTCCCTTGTCACGAAAGTTGTATCTAGCTCATTCTTGCCATCAACTGATTATGTAGTTCATATATCTTGGCATCTCACACTTCAAGGAGTATGGGAGAACATTATACTTGGTGAAAGAGGTATCATTTACGCATTACACACTTATTTTCCATTGAATGTTAATTTTGAATTGTAATATAATATTTTAGGTGTTCCTCATCATGAGATGATGAGGTGCCACGCTGATGGCAAATCAGGATGGGTTGCACATCTTAATCCTGAAATGGGAAGTTCATTACGGAATCACATAATCCGACTCTTGATTTTGAGGTAAGTATGCTAAATTTTTATGGGATGAGATATAAAGACTGGTTTGTGCGCTCCGGTAACACTTTTATACAAAACTCTTGTACCAATTTTATCCAATATCAACCCAGTAACTTTGCAACCTCTAATCTTAATCTTTTAGGCATGTTGCAATCGTTTATTGAATTAGTTTTTTATACAAGGCTGTTTGGATTTGCTTATATACCGTTCATTGAAGTAACTATGGATATACTGGTATATCTTGATTCCTATCTCAAGCTGATTTCATTGACCGGATATAGGATATCATAAATGGTAACATTCGTGGAATTCAAAGATGACATGTTGATTGATGATTCAAGGGTCTGCACAAACTTAACCGCGACAAGGAGTTGCACAAACATCATTGTTCAAGGAAGTTCTTCAGAAATTGTAAACGTATGCTTGGTCATAAAACTAATGTGATAAGAAATCACTATGATAAGCAAGGTTAACCCGATGTTATTCTTTACTATTGTTTACATACTCTAATACTTTTTTTTGACATTTTTCTACTTTTGTTCATATATCACATGCACATTTTAGGCATTTTTAGAACAACATGGTGTTTCATTTATGATTGTTTATGTACTCTAATACTTTTTTTTGACATTTTTCTACTTTTGTTCATATATCACATGCACATTTTAGGTATTTTTAGAACAACATGGTGTTTCATTTATGATTGTTTATGTACTCTAATATTTTTTAATATAAAGCAATATATTTCATTTATATATTATCTGTTAACGATTCTTTAGTTTTATACTTTGCATGGACATACACAAAATATACACGTAAGATTTAATATGTAGTAAAATGAAGCTAGCCCGCCCATCGGGCGGGCTATGAAGCTAGTTTTATAGATATAGAGATGGAGAATATTGAACGCAAATTTCAAATTTAAATTGGTTTAAATTCATGTTATTGGGAAGAGTTATTTCGTATGAAGCGTTTTTCGTTAAAAAGATTGGAACATTAAATTTAGGAACGTTTTCTTGATCGTCGAAGTGTCCCTCGGTCAGTGAGAGGGAAAGCTTTGAAATGAAATTAAATTAGCTTTATGTGGTGGTCAAAAGTGGCTCTTTAAGAATATAAATATAGGGAATTGATAGGAAAAAATTACAAAATATTTTTAACACTTGATATAAAGGTATAAAAGAGTTGGTAAATTAGCAATGCTCAACAGTTTGGTATAAAAGTATAAAATATCTTAGAGGGAAGTTATTTTTGCATACCACAAAATAATACTAGTAATAACATACAAGGTAGACATTCAAACTCTCAAAATAAATCTAGTCAATTAATGAGATTAAAAACATTTACTAATAATAAAAAAAACTTAATGCCCATGGGCCATTTGGTACATTTACTACATAAACAAAATATATCATATCGTTATTATTTCTCTCACCAAACACACCCTAAAAACACACACTACTAAAAAAACGATCAAAAACCACCACTAAAACACGTTGGATCTACTAAATCCACCGGAAATTAAACAAAAAATGGAAGGAATACACGTCGATAATGCTATGCTAGAACAATACACCACAAACAAGACTTCAAACGAAGTTCCGACCAAAAAACGATTAAAATACTGGTTTAAGGTAAATAGACTTTTGTATAGGTTAAGCAGATTAAACACCTATTTTACAATATGTTACTATTATTTATGCTTAAATAATGATGCGTACTGTTTATAGAGTTATGTTGAAGATTTTATGTTTTTACATTGTTTAATGAATATTTATTGAAGTTATTGTGATTTTTGTAAAGAAAATTATGATTAGAACATAGGTTTTCACTGTTTATAGAGATATTGTTAATGTTATTGTGATGAAAAGTTAGATTTTGAGATATAGGGTATGTTCGAGAGAGGGCTTATAGAGGCTTAGGCCTTTAAAATAAGTCAGATTATAAAATAAGTCTCGTTTGTCACTTGGGTTTATAGAAGGGCTTGTAAGTCATAAGCCTCCATAAGCCCAAGCCCATAAAGAGGGGCTTATGGGGGCTTATAGTTAGTCAAATTACTTAAATACCCTTCAAAATATAATGCATTATCACGTAAAAGCTGAAAATATATGTGAATTTAATTTTATGTAGTTTTATGCGATTTTACATTAATAAGCTTCACCTCCAACTAATTTGCTAAACAGCTTTAAAAAAATATAAGCTTCAGATTTTGACTTATTATATAAGTCCCAGCTCCGGCCCAAGCCCAAGCCCAAGCCCAAGCCCATTACACCAAACACACCCATAGATAGATTCAGTTGAAGTTATTGTGATGAAAAGTGTGATTAGAAGGCTTATCAGAGGGCTTGGCCGTAGACTTTGCCTTTGACAAAGTTAAGGCATAGCCTACGGCTAAACATTAGGAAAAGTAAAGACATAACATGAGGTTTAGAATAAGGAAAAGCCTCACGTTATATTTCTAATACGTAGGCCTTTTACATTAGGTTCGATCATGGTTTCAAAAATAGATATGCGTATGGAAAACTGCATGTTCTTTTGGCATACATATCATTTAGTGGTTAATGGAATATGGGCTTTTGTAGTTATATGCAGATGCAATGTGTTTAGTGACTAGTTGAAACGTGTTCTTACTAACGCGCTATGTGATTTCAATCGACACCTTGCATATGGAATTTCCCACTACACTTTACATTTTGCTCCACTAGTGTATGCAGAAGCTGTAGTTGGGTGTTAAGTATTTTGGTAGATTCAAGCTACATGTGTTTTTGTCGTAGGTTCCGTGTAACGGTTAATTAATGTCGCTGGGTATTTTGTAGTAATGTGCGAAAGCAATACATTTAATAGCTAAGTACAATGGCTTTTCTCCAATAACCGAACTCGTATTTTGTAACTCATATCTGATGAAACAATCACACTACGTATAAAAATATTTGGCCTGCCAACGGGTGAAAATGAATGTTTGCAGGTGCACACGTCGATGATGCTATGCTAGAACAATACACCACAAACAAGACTTCAAACGAAGTTCCGACCAAAAAAACGATTAAAATACTGGTTTAAGGTAAATAGACTTTTGTATAGGTTAAACATATTAAACACCTATTTTACAATATGTTACTATTATTTATGCTTAAATAATGATGCGTACTGTTTATAGAGTTATGTTGAATATTTTATGTTTTTACATTGTTTAATGAATATTTATTGAAGTTATTGTGATTTTTGTAAAGAAAATTGTGATTAGAACTTAGGTTTTCACTGTTTATAGAGATATTGTTAATGTTATTATGATGAAAAGTTAGATTTTGAGATATAGGGTATGTTCGGGAGAGGGCTTATAGAGGCTTAGGCTTTTAAAATAAGTCAAATTATAAATTAAGTTTCGTTTGTCACTCGAGTTTATGGAAGGGCTTGTAAGTCATAAACCTCCATAAGCCCAAGCCCATAAAGAGGGGCTTATGGGGGCTTATAGTTAGTCAAATTACTTAAATACCCTTCAAAATATAATGCATTATCACGTAAAAGCTGAAAATATATGTGAATTTAATTTTATGTAATTTTATGCGATTTTACATTAGGTTCGATCATGGTTTCAAAAATAGATATGCGTATGGAAAACTGCATGTTCTTTTGGCATACATATCATTTAGTGGTTAATGGAATATGGGCTTTTGTAGTTATATGCAGATGCAATGTGTTTAGTGACTAGTTGAAACGTGTTCTTACTAACGCGCTATGTGATTTCAATCGACACCTTGCATATGGAATTTCCCACTACACTTTACATTTTGCTTCACTAGTGTATGCAGAAGCTGTAGTGGTTGGGTGTTAAGTATTTTGGTAGATTCAAGCTACATGTGTTTTTGTCGGAGGTTCCGTGTAACGGTTAATTAATGTCGCTGGGTCTTTTGTAGTAATGTGCGGAAGCAATACATTTAATAGCTAAGTACAATGGCTTTTCTCCAATAACTGAACTCGTATTTTGTAACTCATATCTGATGAAACAATCACACTATGTATACAAATATGTGGCCTGCCAACGGGTGAAAATGAATGTTTGCAGGTGCACACGTTTCGTGTAAGAAAGTCTTTTTGTGAAAACCCAATTTTTTTGTCACGCCTTTTATTATTTACCTAACAATATCTTTTCCGGTTTTGGTATACAATCTGCGTATTAAATTTAAGGTTTGTGTCTACTTCCATATTTGCACACTTCGATTTTAAAAAGGAAAACATGGCATTTTAGGGTCCATGAATACATATATCGCTTTGAGGGATACCGAGTGTGAAAACATTACTGAAAAACACGTGTTAATTTTGACAGTCTGAGCCACTTGAAAAGCCGCTTAAAACATAGGGAAATCCAAAAAATAACACGAAAAATATAAATGAACCAATATATTATTCACTAATAAACCAGCCACAACCATTCTGTACATCAGATTGACCAAAAACCCAAACTAAGCAACCTGAAAACCTACCCAGGCAACCCGAAATCATTTAGGAACCCCTTAGCTTCGCAAGAAACTCGACTTTTTCACATGTTCGGAACTGTGTTTCGTAACCATAATCATCAGGCCCGTTGACTTCTCCATATCCCGCCTTCAAATATCTTTTAGGAAAGCAACATTTTGCATCGTCACAGCAGAACACTTTAGCCTCTCGAGTTCCTCGATGAAAGTTGGCATCTCACTACAAACCTGGGTGAGATCATAAAAAATACACTTCGAGGCCTTTGTCAGCTTCACATCTGCAGCAACTGACCTGTTAATATACATAAGCATATGATCTTGTAGCATGGTAGAGTTGGCGGCCTTTGCTAGTTTAGTAAGACGCACTAAACCAACCATTGTTTTGAATTCTCTCGAATGTGTGATTCTTTTAGGGTGTTAAAAATGTATATTTATAAAGAGATGAGATTAGGGCTTTATTAAATAACCCAGAAAACTGACAGAGTTAGACGTCTGAAATGAAGGTGAGTAGTCAAGAATCTCATAATGAGACTGTGGGAACTGAAGAGCCGGCGTATGTGTTTCCCTGTGTTTCATGCAAAGAGAATATTCTGATTAAAACTTTGGGCTTGTGCGTCAATTTAATGGACTTTTATTTAAACACGTGTAATGAGCTTGGTGCATAGACTTAGGTTGCTATAAAAAATATATAACACCGTTGGATGTATAAAAAAAACCGTTGCCAGTTTATAACGGAGTCGACTTTGCAAAAACAAAACGAAACTGAATTTAATATTTTTCATAAACTCCTTCAAATATACCAACACATGCTTTTAAAATATGTTTACAACTATCACGAGAAGCCGATTTCAAGATGTGAGAAAATGACGTTTGTGTTGCGTGCAATACGATCGTATACAAATATTATCTTTTGTACACAAACATAGACTAAATGTAAATTCCTTGGTTCTCACACTCTAAAAATTCTCAAAAAGCGTCGAGCGTGGTGTTTAATTTTGAAAAACCCACTCTTCCAACCCGCACAATACTATCGCCCACAAGCGCTCTGCGAAAACGCGCAAGTGGAAATCCTTGTTACATCACTTAAGCCTGAACCTGGTTTGGTTAACTTTCTAGTTAAACTAATCAAGTAAAGGGGACTAACATTTTAAAAACACTCCTAAAATGAAAAGTACATGTTATTATAGACATTGCACAAACTAAGAAAACACACAAAACTTTATACAATTTATATATGCTAAATGGTACATATAGTTTTGAAAACCGGACCGGACCAACGTGTTCAACCGGAAACCAGAGTCGCCACCGGTTCGACTCGTAAATAAAAGCCGTCCGAAAACGAACCTGAGAGGACCAGTTGGGACTGATAAAAACGGATAAACCGGAATTGACCGTGATCATTTTCTTTTTGTTTTTCTTCGCTTAATCACAAGGTACCCATCGCCGCAACGCACTGATACCTGCTAATATACAATTATACATGAAACTTAATTTTATAAGCTTTACACAGTTGAGGTGAGATCCATAAAGAACATGGTCATCTTAAAAAACAAATGGGTGAATCCTAACCACTCATTTTTTCATCATAATAAAAAAACTCACTTTTCATCTTTTTCTTAAAACTCAAATATCTAGCAAACGATAAATCGTTAAACGACAAAAAATACACCATCGCGACGAGTATTTTTTTATCTTTCTATAGAGGGGCACTTCTATATACTTTTGACGAACTTTTTTAATTTTTTTTTTTTCAATCACGTCTGAAAAAATCACATGTGATTTTAAGAAATCACATGTGATTGTGATACAAATCACATGTGATTTTTTCAGACGTGATTGAAAAAAAATGAGAAAAAAAGATCGTCGAAAGTATCGCGACGAGTATTTTTTTTATCTTTTTATAAATGGGCACTTCTATATACTTTCGACGACTTTTTTTTTGATTTTTTTTTCAGTAAATGTCTGAAAAAGTCACACAGTTGGTAAATTAATGAAATCACATGTGAATTTGTATCATGATGAAGCGGAAAGTAGGGCCTTTGTGAGATTGCAGGGGCAAATCAAATGCGATTTTTTCATCACGTGATTGAAAAAAAATCCGGAAAAAGTTCGTTTGAAAGTATCTCGACTGTATTTTTTTTATTTTCTATAGAGTGCACATCTATATACTTCGACGAACTTTTTTTTCGAAATTTTTTTTTCACTCACGTCTGAAAAAATCACATATTTTTTTTTTCAATCACGTCTGAAAAAATCACATGTGATTTGTATCAAAATCACATGTGATTTCGTAAAATCACATGTGATTTTTTCAGACGTAATTGAAAAAAATAATCAAAAAAAAAAGTTCTTCGAAAGTATATAGAAGTGCCCCTCTATAGAAAGATGATTTAATTCTCGTCGCGATGGTATGTTTCGTTTTGCGTAACGATTAACGGTTTGTGAGATATTTAATTTTAAAAAAATAGGATGAAAGTGGGTTTTTTAATTAAATTAAAATAAAAATTAATCTAAACCATTAGATGGAAATAAAATGGATGGTTGAGATGAAGTGGATTGTTCTTTGATTAGATAGTATTCTACATAGAACTTTTCTCTTACACAGTTATTCTCCGTATACAACTATGCACTATTGACTTTCCATATGTATGTTTGGCATATGGCTTATAGAGGCTTAGGCTTTTAAAATAAGTCGACTTATAATTGGTATGTGCTTAAATACACATACCTTTTACCTTTAAAAACGAGCTAAAATAACCAAAAACGGACTTAAAATGCCAAATATATGCTTGTTTTGCTAATTGTATTGTGCAGGAACGGATAACTAAGAAAAGGACGAAAAACAAAGCCAAAACGACAAAACCGGACTCGGAATGGAAAAGACTATGAAAGACAAAGCCAAATCGAAGCCGAAAAGTCAATCAAGTCAAAAAGTCAACAGAAAAGTCAACTGGTCAAAGTCAAAGTCAACCCAAGTCAACCCCGGGGCCAAAGTCAAAGAAATATAAGTTTAGGGGCTGAAATTGCCAAACCCTAAACTTATTTATAAAGGAGAAAAGAGAAAAAGAGAAGACAAGGGCTTATTTTGCAATTTGCTCAAAGTAACAAGTAGGGGGGCAAAACTGCCAACCCCCCTAACTTGTACACCAAAGGGACGAAAAATGCAAAGAGTTATATAACTCTTGGGGACTTGTTTTGCCAAGTCCCCAAAAGTTATTTAACCACAAGGACCAATTGTGCAATGAAACAATAAACTTGGAGGGACCATTTGTGCCATCTACTCAAACACACACTCTGTTAACAGACCACAACGTGTACAAATAAAAAATGGTGAAAACGGGACTTGTCGAAGCTTTTGATTCTTTAGTTTCCTTTGACGAACACTTTGCTACTTTTCAAAGTTATTAGTCGAGGGGGATTGAGATTCTTAGTTTTCGTAAATGCTTACTTCATAGCATTGCGTGAGGACACGGCAATACCTTAGTATGGGGGATTTTGGTATGTGCTTAAATACACATACCTTTTACCTTTAAAAACGAGCTAAAATAACCAAAAACGGACTTAAAATGCCAAATATATGCTTGTTTTGCTAATTGTATTGTGCAGGAACGGATAACCAAGAAAAGGACGAAAAACAAAGACAAAACGACAAAACTGGACTCGGAATGGAAAAGACTGTGAAAGACAAAGCCAAATCAAAGCCGGAAAGTCAATCCAGTCAAAAAGTCAACAGAAAAGTCAACTGGTCAAAGTCAAAGTCAACCCAAGTCAACCCCGGGGCCAAAGTCAAAGAAATATAAGTTTAGGGGCTGAAATTGCCAAACCCTAAACTTATTTATAAAGGAGAAAAGAGAAAAAGAGAAGACAAGGGCTTATTTTGCAATTTGTTCAAAGTAACAAGTAGGGGGGCAAAACTGCCAACCCCCCTAACTTGTACTCCACAAGGACGAAATTTGAAAAGAGTTATATAACTCTTGGGGACTTGTTTTGCCAAGTCCCCAAAAGTTATTTAACCACAAGGACCATGTGTGCAAACACACCATTAACTTTGAGGGACCATTTTAGCCAAATGGTAAAACTCACACTCTGTTAACAGCCCCAACAGCTTTTCCCGCGTGTTTTTCCCTCCCAACACACTCACGGGTTAACATAACCCGTTTTACCCTGCGTTTCTTCCCCACCTCCATGGACAATCATCTTCCCCCTCCTCCACTAACTTTCCCACCAAAAACCACACCTTTCCATGTTGGCAATCCTACTTTTCACATAAAAGTTGGCCGAATCAATGGCTGTGATTAATCCAAGGAAGCACAATGGCAATGGATGGCTTGGATTTACTCATGGAAGTCTCTCACAAAAGAAACACAAGAAGAAGAAGCTGAAGACATAGATTTTAGTATAAATAGGGTCTTAGTGATAGTAGAAGAGGTAGCTTATTTTTTGTTAATTACTTTTTAATTCAGTCAAATTTATGTATGTTTATGCTTATTTACAGCTTATTTGAAGTCTTTTGTACCCCTTTTAATCATCAATGAAGCATTGAAGTTTTTAACATTTATACCCGTTTTAAGAATTTATTGTCAAATAACTTTAAATTATCTTTATATATGATAAATAAGCTCCTATAAGCTCTCATAGCAGCTTATTAAACTTATAAAACTTAAACTCTTCATAGTTTATAGTTTTATAAGTTTTTGTTTGAAAAAATCAGAGAATAAGCCATTTGGAAGATAAGCTGAATTTGGAAGAGCTTATTGGCTTATTCACTGGCTTATTTATAAGCCAGAGCTTGTAGCTGAAACCCCTTGAGGGGTAACAAGGTCCTTGTAAAAGCTTGGACAAAAGTAAGTGCATTTTTCTCTTTTAAAGTCTCAATTTTTAGATTTACTTAGCTTATTATGTTTTAGCTCTTTAGAGTGCTTATTTCTAGCTTATTTTTGTTCATTAAGGTTCTTTAGTGCTTATTTGTCCTTTGCCTCTTAGAATATTAAGTTAAAACAGCCTTTTAAAGTTTTAAAATCCGTTTTAGGAAATTAAAGGGGTGTTTGGGTCAACCTCAAAAACGGGTAAAAAATGGTTTTGAGTATGGGTTGGTGTCATTTAGTTAGTTTTAGCTTAAGGGTTGAGTTAGTTTTAAGCTGTTTTTACAAGTTTTTTAGTTTGACAATTGTTTTTCACCAAGGTTTATGAAGTATTTTTGAAACTGTGTGTTTTGATAAACACCAAGTGCTTATTTAATTAAGCATTTGGATTTTGAGTTAAGGTCTCAAAAAGGGTGTGCATTTTGTGTGTGTTAAAGAGCTGTCAAACAACCTTGGTTCTTTTGACTTTACAAGTCAAAAAACCACCAAGCCTTTTGGTGGCAGTTCAATAAGCCCCAAACACCTTTTTCTCAGTCAAAAATAAGCAAGTAAAAGTGATTTTCCAAAGCTCAAAATTGGTGCATAAGCTATTTAGCTATAGAACTCAGTCTGTTTAAGCTTATTTGTACTTTTAGAGCTTATTTGACAGCTCAAAATAAGCTGTCAAATAAGCCCTTGAGCTTTGCCATTAAGCTCCCCTGGTGCAAAGGGGGACCTTTAAGCTCATCTTTCTCAGCACTAAAAGAAATAAAGCCAATTTTTGGCTTTATTTTTAAGAGCTTATAGGCTCTTCTATAAGCCTTTTCAGTTTAAGCTTTTGAAAAGCTTATTTGGTTGCCTATTTTTAAGCCCAATCTTGCCATTTGGCTGTTTTGCATCCCATAGGCTGTAGGATTGCTTATCTTTTGACTTTGGCATATTGAGCTTATTTCATAAGCTCATTTGTGTTCCCTACAGCTCATTTGGTTTGAGCAATAAGCTGTGTTTGCTCATGTTTCTTTTTCCTTGGCTGAATTTGTGTAAAAAGCCCAAGTCTTAAGCATTTTAGCCCTTTTTAGCTTGTTCTAAGTTTCCTGCCTTCATAAGCTATTCACAGCTTATTTGGCCTTAAGCTTTAAGCTTTTTAAGCTTATTTAGTTTAGTTTAAGTCCTCTTGGCTTATTTTGCCTTTGTATTAGCTTAATTCGACCTTAAGTCCAAAATAGACTTAGCTTTTTAGCCCTTTAAAGCTTCTTAAGCTGCTGTCAACATTAAGCTTATTTATAGCTTATTCTTTTTGACAAAAATCAAAAGTGTCTTCATTAATGTTGTTTAAATTAAGCTGTTCTATAAGTTTTTAGTTTTGAGTTTTTGCTAAAAGTCACTTTTTAATAAGCCAAAAAAATAAGCTAGATCGTAGGGGTTGGTTTTGTATATCTTTGATAGTACAGGGTTACACGTTTTCACATTAGTGTAAATTTAATAAACTTTGCCCGCCTACCCTTTAGTTTAGAATGTTACATTTACTACCCTAGAGTTTTAAAAAAAAATAAAAGGGGAAGATACTTGGTCCGGGTGAGCAACTCTGAACACGGGACCAAGCAATACATCCCCTTTAACCCCACACAACACTACCACTGCGCCCTGTGTCTGTTTCGTTTATAGATTCCAAGGGCAACATTATTTATACACATTTTGGCACAATAAGCCCATAAGCTGTTTAGCTTATTTTCGGGGCTTATTTGATAAGCTGTGTTGGGTTTGTTATTTTTCGTAGAACCTCTATAGTATAAAGTATTTTTTGTAAATTTTTCAGAATTTTTTGTAAATGTTTAAATATATTTTTATAATTTTAATTTAGATTAAAATGTTGTTTAATTCATAAAAAATACAAAAATTATCAAAAAAATATTTTGCTTTTTTTAGAAAATTTTCTTTTATCATCCTAGTTTGTAGGAAAAATATAAAATTTCGTAGGTCATTTTTACAATTTTGTCGTTTTAAAGAACGGTCCGGTAACGGGTTTTTTTTGTTTTGACTCGTTTTTGGGTCAAACGAACTCCGTTTTCGGTCTAGTCTTTTTCATTCTTCGTTATTTGACCCGTAGAGTAGTTTAGAAGTGAAAAATTTTCCGTAGGGTTATTTTTAAAGTTTTTAGGTTTTCCCCCCTTTTGTTCGGGATTCGGGCCTTCGTTTTCTAGTTTAATTTCATAATTTCTAGGTTTTCTAAACGTTTAGTCCGTATTATCTAATTTGACTTTTTCAACTTTCCCAAACTCATTCCTTCCTTCAAATCAAATCTTCGATCGTATCGATTTACCATTCCAGCCTCGTTGGGGATTTACGACCCGGAAAGCCTAATACTAACTACTGGTATCATTGATTGTTGGTTTTTACACTTCTTTATATATTTTATATTTTATTATATATTATATATATTTACGGTGTGAATCCGGCACGATCAATTTTTGGCGCCGCTGCCGGGGAGGCTGTGCAACCGTTTATCTTTGCGTTTGACCATCTGTTTTTGAAATTGTGAATATTTTCTCTAAAAAAAAAAAAAAAAAAACCAAAAACATAAAAACATTGTCCATAAAAAAAGAAAATAAAATTCACAAATTGGTAAAACACCAAAATATAATATTCTCAACTGAGGTATTATCATAATAAGTTCCGGTGAACTTGTTGGTTCCCAATTCGAACAAAAGATTTAAAAACTTGCCTTTTGTGTCTCTTACGACGTACGGCTCACCTTGGAAAGTTGAACAAACTATAAAGTGGGTATAAGGAGGGTTGTTCCTAGGAACTACGACCCGAAAGGAGAAATAAGCTTCGCGCTATTCCTACTCCTCCGCTCACCTGTGAGTTTATCTTTTTGAGAGCTACCGTGAAGTAAGCTGATTATTTGGTTTAAGTTGTCCTATCTCATTGTCCGTTAAAATCAATTGTGAATCAATCTTTGAAAAACCAAAAAAAAATTAGTGTAAATTTTCCTTTTGTACTCCTATTTTGTGCATGCGCACTCGTTCTCAAGCCCGTAGACGTCGACAACCACAAGTTCGACAAACTTCTGTTGAATCATCTAATCTTGAGAAACCTGATAATCCTCCCATAGTTACGATGGCTGATAATCGTACTATGGCGCAATTGCTCGAAGCACCCACCGAGGGTTACGAGGATGCGATAGTTATTCCTGAAATCACCGCGAATAACTTTGAGATCAAGCATGGTCTTCTAAATCTTGTCCAAAACAAGCAATTTTTTGGCAATGATAAAGAAGACCCACATGCTCACATCCGTTATTTCAACAAGATCACTTCTACGATGAAGATTCCGAACGTACCAAATACGTCGGTTAAGCTTTATGCTTTTCCCGTTTTCTCTCGAATGGCAGCCCGGATTTGGGGGCTAGAAAAAAGAACCCCCTCGGTCGATGAAACATGGATGATCTTGTTCGAAATTTATTAACAAATTCTTCCCTGCCCTCTAAACGACAAATCTCAGAAATGAAATCACGTATATTTCAGCCAAAAAATTTGATGAGACGTTTTATGAGGCTTGGGATCGTTTCAATGATCTTTTAAGGGGATGCCCTCATCACGGGTTTTCAGAATTGCATCAACTCGATACATTCTATAATGCCCTAAATTCAAATGATCAAGATTCATTGAACTCTGCTGCTGGTGGTAACTTCTTAGACAAAATGCCTCGAGAATGTTTAAAAATTATCGAGAGCAAGTCTAAGGTACGTCAATCAAGAAACAAAGCTGTTGTAGCTCCCCCCAAAAAAATGTTTTTTTTAAAAAAAAGTCAAGCTCTTCCACCCAAGCAGTCTCATCTGATGTTGCTGAACTCAAAGACATGGTTCGGGCATTAATTCTCGATAGAAAGAACCAAACCCCAGCTTCCGCCCCCGTAAAAGCGGTTGAACAAAGTTGTGTAACTTGTGGGGGAGTCACTCTATCAAAACGTGTCCACCACTATCAGCAACATGTACCATGACAATATCCCAAGGGTATGTGTCCCAGGCCGCTGCGGCCAATTTCAACAAGCTAAGTTCTGGTATCGACCTTCGATGGTCTCAAACCAAATTCGACCTCCTGGTTTTCTCGTTCAGAATCCTCATGCCAATAATCAAAACAATTTCAATCGAGGAAATAACTTCAATCAAAACAGAGTAAACAATTTCAACCAAGTCGGATTTATCGACTCTCCGTTTCATCAACCGTAGTAAAATCAACAGTAGCATCATCAATGGACCTGCTCCTCCGACACACGGTGTGGTCCAAAAATAGATTTTTGAAAGATATGTCACAGCCAATGAGGCAGTGATGAGAACTTGCAAAACAAGGTCAAAACCTGCAATCACAAAATTGCAATTTGACTGATATGCTTTCAAATTTGTTACTGCTAATACAGCTTCTTACTACCGGTTCTGAAACTCTTCCTGGGTAACCACTGTTACCAACCCTAAGGAAGAATTTAAAAGGTACCACTACCGAGAGTGGTGTTACCATCCAAGACCAAATAAAATCAATCATGACACCGAGGTGACAAAGACACGATGCTCCTGCTAACAACGGAACACCGAAGACGTCCAACCTCCTTGTTGTTCAAATTCAGACTCGTAATCCAATCCCGAGCCCAAGTTGCTCCTGTTGTGACTCCCAGTTCCTAAAGCATCTATTCCATTTCCATCACGAAGAAAGATAGAAAGGCGCTAGGAAAAAGCTAACGATCAAATCGAATGAAATTCTATGAATCTTTAGAAGATTTAAGTTCGAGATTACTTTACCGATGCCTTTATGCACATCGCCTAAATTTGGCATCACTTTAAAAACTCTGATTGGAAACAAGGAAAAATTAAGCGAATTGGCAAGGACTCCTTTAAATGAGAACTGTTCAGCGGTCATCCTCAACAAGTTACCAAAGAAACTTGGAGACCCTGGCCGATTTCTGATTCCATGTGAATTCACGGGGATTACTACATGCAACGCATTGGCCGATCTTGGTGCGAGCATTAATCTCATGCCTTATTCTGTATGGAAAAGTCTATCTCTTTCTGACTTGACCCCAACCTGCATGACATTAGAACTAGCTGATCGTTCAATCACTGAACCGATTGGTATTGCTGAAGATGTCTTTGTAAATGTGGGAAAATTTCAATTTCCAGCTGACTTCGTAGTTGTTGATTTTGAACCAGACCCCCGAGTCCCCTTAATTCTCGGGCGATGTTTCTTGAAAACAAGTCATGCTTTGATAGATGTTTATGAAGGCGAGATTACCCTTCGTGTTGGCAAGGAAGCCATCACATTCAACTTGGACCAAACTTCAAAATACACAGCTGATTACAACCATATGACGGTCAACAAAATCGACGTCATCGATATGGCTTGTGATGAGTATTCTCAAGAGGTCCTAGGATTTTCAAGTGTGGTCGCGAGTGGCAATCCCACTCCATATTTTGAGCCTATTGTTTCTACTGCTTCTCCAAATCTCACTCCTTTCGGGGACAGTGACTTTCTCTTATTTGAAGAAGCAGATTCGTTTCTTGCTCTAGAAGATGATCCAACTTCATCTGAAGTTGATCCAACTTATCAGGATCCTGAGGGGGACATCCTGATTCTAGAAGCAATTTTGAACAGTGAACCACCACCCCCCCTCCCAAATCATGAACAATATATGCCTGAAGTTAGGAAAGAACTCAAACTCTGTGAAGCTAAAACCGTTGAACCTTCCATTGATGAACCTCCCGAGGTTGAACTAAAGGAACTGCCACCCCATCTTGAATACGCATTTTTAGAAGGCGACAATAAGTTGCCTGTCATCATTGCTAAAGACTTAAAAGATGAGGAAAAGGCAGCACTTCTCAAGGTTCTTAAGTCCCACAAGCGAGCCATCGCTTGGAAACTCTCCGATATAAAGGGTGTTAGCCCAGAATTTTGTACTCACAAAATTCTAATGGAAGAGGACTATGAACCATCTGTGCAAAGTCAGAGAAGGGTAAACCCAAAAATCCACGATGTTATCAAAAAGGAGGTTGAAAAACTCCTTGACGCTGGATTGATTTACCCCATCTCTGACAGCCCTTGGGTGAGCCCGGTACACTGTGTACCTAAGAAAGGAGGTATGACCGTCATCACAAATGATGAAAATGAGCTGATTCCTACTCGATTGGTCACGGGATGGCGAGTATGTATTGATTACAGAAAACTTAATGAAGCCACCCGGAAAGACCACTTCCCTTTACCATTCATGGACCAAATGCTCGAAAGACTAGCAGGAAACGAATACTACTGTTTCCTCGATGGCTTCTCGGGTTACTTTCAGATCCCAATTGACCCAAAAGATCAAGAAAAGACAACATTCACATGCCCATACGGAACTTTTGCTTATCGTCGCATGCCTTTTGGGCTATGCAATGCTCCTGGCACATTCCAAAGATGTATGATGGCAATCTTCCACGATATGATTGAAAAAACGATGGAAGTATTCATGGATGACTTTTCGGTCTTTGGGGACTCTTTTTCCACGTGCCTAACCCATTTGGAAAAGATGTTGAAGCGGTGTGAAGACACCAATTTGTCTCTAAACTGGGAAAAGAGCCATTTTATGTGAGGGAAGCATTTGTTCTCGGGACATAAAATTTCTAATCGGACCTTGAGGTTGATAGAGCTAAAGTCGAAGTAATAGCTAAACTCCCTCATCCGACTTCTGTCAAAGGTGTCCGTAGTTTCCTTGGGCACGCCGGTTTTTACCGACGATTCATTCAGGACTTTTCCAAAATTGCCCGTCCTATGACTCATTTGCTTGAAAAAGAGACTCCATTTGTCTTTTCTGAAGAGTGTATCGATTCCTTTAATACACTCAAAAGAAAACTGACTGAGGCTCCGATCTTAATTGCTCCCGACTGGGACTTGCCTTTTGAACTAATGTGCGATGCTAGCGACTTCGCAATTGGGGCAGTCCTCGGGCAAAGAAAAAACAAGCATTTTCAACCTATACACTATGCTAGCAAGACTATGAACGAGGCTCAAACTCACTACACTACTACAGAAAAAGAATTACTTGCTGTGGTGTATGCCTTTGAGAAATTTCGGTCATATCTTGTTATGTCCAAAAGCATAGTGTATACTGACCACTCTGCCATCAAGTATCTCTTTGCCAAAAGATGCTAGGCAAGACTCATGCGGTGGATCTTATTGCTCAAGAATTTGACATGAAATTCGAGACAAAAAAAGAGCCTGAGAATCTTCGCGCCGATCATCTGTCCAGACTTGAAATCGCATCAAGACAAACTCGAGAACAAAGAAATCAATGAAGCATTTCCTCTCGAAACCCTTGGTTCTATTGCTCTTCAAGATCAAAGTACCCCATGGTTTGCAGATTTTGCAAATTACCATGCGGGGAAATTTGTTATCAAGGGAATGACATCCCAACAAAAAAATAAATTCTTCAAGGATGTCAAGCATTATTTCTGGGATGATCCTTTCCTGTTTAAGATCTGTGCTGATCAGGTGATAAGACGTTGTGTTTCTGGGCAAGAAGCTTTAGACATTCTCAAAGCTTGCCACAGTGGACCTACTGGGGGACACTATGGTGCCAATTACACAGCAAGAAAAATCTTTGATTCAGGATTCTATTGGCCCACCATCTACAAGGATGCCCATGACTTTGTCACCCGTTGTGACATTTGTCAACGTCAAGGAAAAATTACGCAACGTGATGAGATGCCACAAAACTCCATCCAAGTTTGCGAAATCTTTGACATCTGGGGCATTGATTTTATGGGGCCTTCCCGTCTTCCCCCCCCACCAAGAGGGACAAGTACATACTCGTGGCTGTTGACTATTGTCAAAATGGGTCTAAGCAAAAGCGCTCCCCACCAATGATCCCGAGGATGTTCTGTAAATTTTTGAAACTCTCTTCTTCATCGATTTGGTGCACCCCGAAGCTATCAAAGTGATCGCGGAACCCATTTTTGCAACGACCAATTTACAAAAGTCATGCTTAAGTATGGAGTAACTCATCGTCTCTCCACCGCATATCACCCACAAACAAGTGGGCAAGTAGAGGTGTCAAATCGTGGTTTAAAGCGTATTCTTGAGAGAACCGTGGGAGAAAATCGTGCCTCCTGGTCGGATAAATTAGATGATGCTTTATGGGCCTTCCGCACAGCTTACAAAACACCCATCGGATGTACTCCATATAAGCTTGTCTACGGGAAGGCATGTCATCTACCGATCGAGTAGAGCACAAAGCCTACTGGGCTCTCAAGCATACATAATTTTGATGTTCAAACTGCGGGTGATCACAGGAAAGTTCAACTGAGAACTAAATGAACTTCGTGATCTGGCCTAAACGTAGAAACCTTTGATTCTATAAAGAGAAAACCAAGAGGATACACGATGCTAAGATCAAAAACCGCGTTTTCAACGTTGGTGATCGTGTCCTCCTCTTCAATTCTAGACTAAAGATTTTCTCGGGCAAATTGAAATCCCGTTGGTCCGGACCATTCCACCGTTTTGTCCAAGTTTTCCTATATGGCACCGTCGAGCTATCTCAAAACTCCGGGCCCAACTTTAAAGTGAATGGTCATCGTATCAAACATTACTTTGGAGGGGACGTACCAACCGAGGTTGTCCCGGATCTCCAAACGTTCCCCATGGACCAATAAATTCGGGGGACGGGTCAAGCGTCGGGACCCTAAACAAGCGCTTCGTGGGAGGCACCCCATGCTTATCCGTAGTATGTAATAAATAAGTGTTTTTGTGTGAGAAGGTTTATATTTTCCATTACCCGTGTTCTGTCCATGTTTTGTGTGCTTTGTATTGTATGTCCAGGTATTCCCGGATTGTGAAGGCTCTCGATTCTGTCATTTTTAACTCGAGCTTCACATCCTCAGCTTCATTTTGGGAATTCAGTATCCAAATCTAATCGACTAACGTTTTATCTTTTGGCACACTTCATAAACGGCCTTAGATTTACGTAGGAACCCCTTGAAACATCGAGGACGATGTTTAGTTCTAGTATGGGGGGGGGGGAATCTTCGATTTGATTTTTGCCTGCAGTCGTTGTTATCACATAATCCCGTTTTACCACCAAATTTTTGCAAAAATACCAAAAAAAAAAAAAAAAAAAAAAATTTAAAAAATTTCAAAAATAAAATAAGTGTTTTGTCACAGTTTTGACTTTCCTAAATGGGTAGAATGAGAATAATTTTTGACTCGATCGGGCGTGTTGAGCCCTAGCTAGTTCCTCAACTTACCACTGGTAGGCTAAGCTTTCACGAATTCGATTGCTTCGAATTTTAATAAGGTGAAGAACAAGAAGTGATAGAGGTTAATATAAGTTTATGTGCTGAGCAAGATTCTTTTAAAACTTATATGAGTAACTTGTGGCTTTTTCTCCCATTAGCTTCTAATTCACCTATCAACGTGGCTCCAATTCAGTTAACTAAGTCAATCGATTGTTTTAAAAAGCTTCAAATTGTAACTTAATTCTTTAAAACGAGATTTTTTCTGTTCTTAATAAATTCAAAAGTTAAAATGCAAAGAACATGAATGAAGTATGAATGCAAAAATGCATAAATATTGAAATTTTGCCAATGAAGCATACATTTGATTATATGGAGCAAGTAAAAGATGTGTCGTGATATCCCACTCCGTTAACCACGAGGTGGGGGTTCAAACTAAGACATCTTTACTTCTAGGGATTTGGTGTGTTGTGATATCTCACCAGGAAGCGAGGTCTAGGTGAGGGTTCAAACTAAGACACTTATCCTTAGCCATATTAGGAAGAAGGTGTTGATGTGATTTCCCACTACGCTAGCAACGGGGTGGGTTTTCAAACTAAGAACATCGGTCGTTGGTTGTGATATCCTACTAGGGAGCGAGGCCTGGGTAGGTGTTCAAACTAAGCAACGCATTCCTAGCTTTAAGAACTTATGAGTATAATAATGAAGATGTTGCAAAAAGTTCTACAGTTAAAATCTCGTTCTTTAAAATCAAGTTACAAGGTCCTAATAAGTTGTTGCTTTGAGTCATGATTCATCTTGAATTACGACTATGGAAATAAGTTGATCTATGGTTGAGTTGAAATGAGCACACACATTTAAACCATATATTCATGTTGGGAGTTAAAAGTTCACAAGTCATAAGTATGAGTACTTAGCATGTAGACTTATATTGACAAATGATCTTGTTTAATTGCTTGGTTTGGATCTAGTGAAAAATCGGGGACGATGAATTTATCCGTCAGGACATCCGTAGATTATTCTATGGTCGTTTCTCATTCTATGATCCCAATGTTAATATAATAAAGGAAGTCAAACAGGAAGTCAAGAAAAGAAAAATCCAAAAATATTAGGGATAGTTAGTGTACAAATAAAAAATGGTGAAAACGGGACTTGTCGAAGCTTTTGATTCTTTAGTTTCCTTTGACGAACACTTTGCTACTTTTCAAAGTTATTAGTCGAGGGAGATTGAGATTCTTAGTTTTCGTAAATGCTTACTTCATAGCATTGCGTGAGGACACGGCAATACCTTAGTATGGGGGATTTTGGTATGTGCTTAATTACACATACCTTTTACCTTTAAAAACGAGCTAAAATAACCAAAAACGGACTTAAAATGCCAAATATATGCTTGTTTTGCTAATTGTATTTGCAGGAACGATAAACCAAGAAAAGGACAAAAACAAGACAAAACGACAAAACTGACTCGGAATGAAAAGACTGTGAAAGACAAAAGCCAAATCAAAGCCCGGAAAGTCATCCAGTCAAAAGTCCAACAGAAAAATCAACTGGTTCAAGTCAAAGTCAACCAAGTCAACCCCGGGCCAGAATCAAAGAAATATAATTTAGGGGCTGAAATTGCCAAACCTAAACTTATTTATAAAGGAGCAAAAAAGAAAAGAGAAGACAAGGCTATTTTGCAATTTGTTAAAGTAATACAAGTAGGGGGGCAAAACTGCCGAACCCCCCCTCACTTGTACTCCCAAGGACGAAATTTGAAAAGAGTTATATAACTCTTGGGGACTTGTTTTGCCAAGTCCCCAAAAGTTATTTAACCACAAGGACCATGTGTGCAAACACACCATTAACTTTGAGGGACCATTTTAGCCAAATGGTAAAACTCACACTCTGTTAACAGCCCCAACAGCTTTTCCCGCGTGTTTTTCCCTCCCAACACACTCACGGGTTTAACTAACCCTTTTTACCTCAACTTTCTCCCCACCTCCAGGGACAATCATCTCCCCCTCCTCCACTAACTTTCCTACAAAAACCACACCTTTTCCATGTTGCAATCCTACATTTTCACATAAAAGTTTTGGCCGAATCAAATGCTGTATTAACCAAGGAATCACATGCAATGGATGGCTTGGATTTACTCATGGAAGTCTCTCACAAAAGAAACACAAGAAGAAGAAGCTGAAGACATAGATGTTAGTATAAATAGGGTCTTAGTGATAGTAGAAAGTGTAGCTTATTTTCTAGTTAATTACTTTTTAATTCAGTCAAATTTATGTATGTTTATGCTTATTTACAGCTTATTTGAAGTCTTTTGTACCCCTTTTAATCATCAATGAAGCATTGAAGTTTTTAACATTTATACCCGTTTTAAGAATTTATTGTCAAATAACTTTAAATTATCTTTATATATGATAAATAAGCTCCTATAAGGTCTCATAGCAGCTTATTAAACTTATAAAACTTAAACTCTTCATAGTTTATAGTTTTATAAGTTTTTGTTTGAAAAAATCAGAGAATAAGCCATTTGGAAGATAAGCTGAATTTGGAAGAGCTTATTGGCTTATTCACTGGCTTATTTATAAGCCAG
Organism: Tanacetum coccineum; assembly: GCA_026074375.1. Taxonomy (NCBI): domain Eukaryota; kingdom Viridiplantae; phylum Streptophyta; class Magnoliopsida; order Asterales; family Asteraceae; genus Tanacetum; species Tanacetum coccineum. Next base: position 7,740 of record BQNB010027114.1, on the reverse strand, counting down.
AGCTTGTAGCTGAAACCCCTTGAGGGGTAACAAGGTCCTTGTAAAAGCTTGGACAAAAGTAAGTCCAATTTTCTCTTTTAAAGTCTCAATTTTTAGATTTACTTAGCTTATTATGTTTTAGCTCTTTAGAGTGCTTATTTCTAGCTTATTCTTGTTCATTAAGGTTCTTTAGTGCTTATTTGTCCTTTGCCTCTTAGAGTATTAAGTTAAAACAGCCTTTTAAAGTTTTAAAATCCGTTTTAGGAAATTAAAGGGGTGTTTGGCACAAGACCAAAACGGGTCAAAAAGAGTTTTGGCATGGGTTATGGTTACTTGGTCAATTTAAGCATAAGTTTTAAGTCACTCTTAAGCTGTTTTTAAAACATTTTTAGTTGAAAAATTGTTTTCCAAGGTTTTCTAAAACCTCTTTTGAAACTGTTAAGGTTTTAAGAATCCCACAAGTGCTTATTTGATTAAGCACTTGTGGTTTGAGTTTAAGCATTAACAAAGGTGTGTTTTGTGTGTTCTAAAAAGGCTGTCAAAAGCCTTTGGTCCTTTTGACTTTGGTGAGTCAAAACCATCAAGTCCTTGTGTCACAGTTTCAATAAGCCCCAAACACCTTTTTCTCAGTCAAAAATAAGCAAGTAAAAGTGATTTTCCAAAGCTCAAAATTGGTGCATAAGCTATTTAGCTATAGAACTCAATCTGTTTAAGCTTATTTGTACTTTTAGAGCTTATTTGACAGCTTAAAATAAGCTGTCAAATAAGCCCTTGAGCTTTGCCATTAAGCTCCCCTGGTGCAAAGGGGGACCTTTAAGCTCATCTTTCTCAGCCACTAAAAGAAATTAAGCCCAAGTTTTTGGCTTATTTTAAGAGCTTATAGGCTCTTCTATAAGCCTCTTCAGTTTAAGCTTTTGAAAAGCTTATTTGGTTGCCTATTTTTAAGCCCAATCTTGCCATTTGGCTGTTTTGCATCCCTTAGGCTGTAGGATTGCTTATCTTTTGACTTTGGCATATTGAGCTTATTTCATAAGCTCATTTGTGTTCCCTACAGCTCATTTGGTTTGAGCAATAAGCTGTGTTTGCTCATGTTTCTTTTTCCTTGGCTGAATTTGTGTAAAAAGCCCAAGTCTTAAGCATTTTAGCCCTTTTTAGCTTGTTCTAAGTTTCCTGCCTTCATAAGCTATTCACAGCTTATTTGGCCTTAAGCTTTAAGCTTTTTAAGCTTATTTAGTTTTAGTTTAAGTCCTCTTGGCTAATTTTGCCTTTTGTATTAGCTTTAATTCGACCCTTAAGTCCACAATAGACTTTAGCTTTTTAGCCCTTTAAAGCTTCATAAGCTGCTAGCAACACTAACATATGTTAATAGCTTATTCCTTTTGACAAAAATCAAAAGTGTCTTCATTAATGTTGTTTAAATTAAGCTGTTCTATAAGTTTTTAGTTTTGAGTTTTTGCTAAAAGTCACTTTTTAATAAGCCAAAAAAATAAGCTAGATCGTAGGGGTTGGTTTTGTATATCTTTGATAGTACAGGGTTACACGTTTTCACATTAGTGTAAATTTAATAAACTTTGCCCGCCTACCCTTTAGTTTAGAATGTTACATTTACTACCCTAGAGTTTTAAAAAAAAAAAAAAAGGGGAAGATACTTGGTCCGGGTGAGCAAGACTCGAACCCGGGACCAAGCAATACATCCCCTTTAACTCCCACACACACTACCACTGCGCCCTTGGGTCTTTTTCGTTATAGACTCAAGGGCAACATTATTTATACACATTTTGGCACAATAAGCCCATAAGCTGTTTAGCTTATTTTCGGGGCTTATTTGATAAGCTGTGTTGGGTTTGTTATTTTTCGTAGAACCTCTATAGTATAAAGTATTTTTTGTAAATTTTTCAGAATTTTTTGTAAACGTTTAATATTTTTTATAATTTAATTTAGATAAAAGTTTGTTTAATTCATAAAAAATACAAAAATTATCAAAAAAATATTTTGCTTTTTTAGAAAATTTTCTTTTATCATCTAGTTTGTAGGAAAAATATAAGATTTTTCGTAGGGTCATTTTTACAAATTTTTGTCGTTTAAAGAACGGGTCCGGGTACGGGTTTTTGTTTTGACTCGTTTTTGGGTCAAACGAACTCCGTTTTCGGTCTAGTCTTTTTCATTCTTCGTTATTTGACCCGTAGAGTAGTTTAGAAGTAAAAAATTTTCCGTAGGGTTATTTTTAAAGATTTTAGGTTTTCCCCCTTTTGTTCGGGATTCGGGCCTTCGTTTTCTAGTTTAATTTCGTAATTTCTAGGTTTTTCTTAAACGTTTTAGTCCGTTATTATCTAATTTGACTTTTTCAACTTCCCAAACTCATTCCTTCCTTCAAACTCAAATCTTCGATCGTATCGATTTACCATTCCAGCCTCGTTGGGGATTTACGACCCGGGAAAGCTCTATACTACTTCTCGGTATCATTGATTGTCGGTTTTTACACTTCTTTATATATTTTATATTTTGTTATATATTATATATATTTACGGTGTGAATCCGTCACGATCACTAAGAAACAACAAATAATTGCTAAAAAGGTTCAACAACAACACACAGTGTTGACTAAACAGCTTGAGTTGTATAAGGAAAAGGTTCGTGTTTTTGAAAAGACCAAAGGAAATAGCACTACCTATTTTAACGAGTATATTAAGGCTGATCAAAAAGCAAAACGATTTGAACAAGAGTCACAATCTCAATTCATTCGTGATCGAGACACCATTCAAGATTTAGAACAACAACGTGATAAATTAGACTTGTCTGTTGTTGAACTAAAAAGATAAATTGTGGAACTTCAAAAGACTCAAACAATTTTGAAACAAAGAATTAGTGAAAACAAAGATAAATACCATGACACTGTCATAGATCTTGAAGCTAGAGCTAAAAAGAATGAAGATGTAGTGTTGAAAATGGGTAACTCCTTACAAGGAATGTTTATGCTTGGACCAAAACCAATATCATATTATGATTCAAAAGTAAAACATAGGTTGGGATATACAAATTCTTATAATCTCAAGAAAGCAATTTCTCAGAATCCAAAATTATATGATGATTCTTGCCTTGATGATTCGAAAATTCAAATGAATGTTAGAGATTCTGAGGACATACTTGATGATGCAACCAAGAGTCAAATCAAAATGAAAAGGAAATCACAAGACCCAATTGCTATTGAGAAAAAAACAGAATGTTTGGTCAATTGATTAAAAAAAGTTAAATGCTTTTTACGAAGATTTTGTTCCACAAAAGGAACTTTCTGTTGAACAAAAATATTTTCCATCTTTTATATCTTTTGAAAATTCTTCAAATGCAAGTTCACCGTATTCGTCTTCTGAGACAAAACCAACTGTGACACCAATGTCAAGTGAAAATCCAATGCTTGTAGATTTGAATAAAATGGAAAATGTTTTCAAAACATTGTTTGAGCTATTACAAACGAATTCTAAACGAGAAAGCTTTTTCTACACCTCTCTAGAAGAAATACGGTTAACTAACTTTTGTCAACAAGAAGTGAAACCAATTCTTCATGAGTTGCATTTGAATTTTGAAATCTTTCAAAAACGATTTTTAAGAGATATAAAAGAAATGAAAGATGTTTTTGTTTCAACAGAAAATGATCTTAGTGAAACATGGAAATAAAATGAACTTTTGAAAGATCAACTCTTGAAAGCAAAACTCAAGCATGAAATCGAATGTTGTGTGTTGTTGAGTCATGAATGTGTAGATAATAGAATGTAAGATGAGATTGAGAGAATTCAAAGGGACTCCATTGAAATCCAAGAGGGAATGCAAAAATGAATAAAAGTTCTTAAAAATGATGTTCAAAGATGTCAAAAACAAAGTCTCGATTTCGAATTACAATTGCAACATGCAAAAGAAAGACGCAAATGCGAATCTTCTTTGAAAAACGTTTGTGAAACCTATTGGATATCAAAAATGGAAAAGCTTGAGAGTGAGAACGTGTCTTTGGAATTTTAAGTACAATCTTTGATAAAAGAACGAGAAAATGTCAAAACAGAATATCAAAAACTTTTTGATTCAATCAAAAGGACAAGAACTAAAACTTAAGGAGAAATCAATGAGTTGATTGAGAATGTTAATCAAAAGACATACCTACGCGGATGTTCGTGATCAAAATCAAGATCTTTTGATAATAATATCTGAGTTAAAAGCTAAACTGAAAAATATTAAAAAAGGTAAGTCTGTGAATACTAAGTTTGACAAAGATAATATTTCTCATAATTTTATTTGTGTCACACCATTAAATAAACAACCTTTTCAAAAGAAAATTGTTGCTCCTAAAACAGAAGAGAAACATGTCTTGTTACAGACTTCACCTAACAAACAACAAGCTGTTGAAACAAACAAAAATGTCATAGCACCGAGAATGTACAAAGTTAAAAAGACACAAAACACAAATACCAACAAAGCTAAAACTGTTTTATCTTCAACAGGACTGAGAGCTACTTCTAGTGTTAGAAGACCATCGAATAGAGGTTCATTGTTCAAGCATAGTGTCTTATCCAACACTAAGAATTCATCAGAGAAAGTAGAAGTTTTTGATAGGTTAAATATAACATTAGATGTTGCATCTAAGAATGTTGATTTGAACAAAAATATTGTAACTAATGATGATATTAAAAAAGCTCTTATAGCGAAGAATGTATTGTGTGTTTCTTGTGCTAAAAATGTGCTTATTCCGTGTCATGATAATTGTCTTGCAAAATATAAATTGAATGTGTATTCAAAAGTTAGGAGAGCCTTATTCACTACTTCTAGAACAGTAAAATCTAAGTTTGAAGATCCTATACCCGTAGTTCAAAGACTAGGTTTTCTGTTAATCCTGTTCAATCAAAGTCCTTAGATACTACTCTCGTAGTTTTAAAAACTAAGATTGTTGTGGTTACTCCCTTAAGTGCCAAACATAAGGTTTCTAGTGCATTTAATGTGCAAGATAGTTCACTTAGCAATTACATGAAGAAAAAAATTCAAACTAGTTGAATGTGGCAAAAGTGGTACGAATTACAACCAAATATTGGTTGATCACCTGTTAAAACACCTTTGAATGTTAATAGTCGACCTACTGTTAAAACATCGATGTCTGTTAAAAAATAGGTAGTCAAAGTGTCCACTTGTATAGAAATGTTGACTTCATGTATTGCAGGTAGTTCAAATCGTTCTGTGGATTGTTGATAGTGGTTGTTCAAAGCACATGACGGGTGATCGATCACTACTGAAAAATTTCGTTGAGAAATTCATGGGAACCGTCCGCTTTGGGAACGGTCATTTCCCAGCAATTACATGCTATGGCGATTATGTGCAAGGCAACATCATTATATGTCATGTATATTACATTGAAGGCCTAGGACATAATCTCTTCAGTGTCAGATAATTCTGTGACGGTGATCAAGAAGTTGCTTTTCGTTCAAAAACATGCTATGTGTGAAATCTGGAAGGAGGTGATCTGCTTGCAAGAGATCGTGAATCCAATTTGTATACTATCTTCATTTCTGATATGGCTGCTTCTTCACCTGTTTATCTTATGTCTAAAGCCACTTCGACAAAGTCATGGTTATGGCACCGCAGACTCTCACACCTTAATTTCGATACCATAAACGATCTTACCAAACACGACCTGGTTGATGGTCTTCCAAAATTCAAATATGGTAAAGATCACCTTTGTTCTGCATGTGAGCGGGGAAAGAGCAAGAAAGCTTCTCATCCACATAAAGTGGTTCCAAGTAATCATTCCAAGTTGGAATTGTTACACATGGATTTATGCGGACCAATGCGGGTAGCATCAATCAACGGAAAGCGATATATTCTTGTAATCGTTGATGATTATTTTGGATTCACATGGGTATATTTTCTTCGCACAAAAGATGAGACTCCAGAGATAGTCAAGAATTTTATTGCTCGAGTTTAATTGAACTAAAATGCCAAAGTTTACAAGATTCGCACCGACAACGGTACTGAATTCAAGAATGCGACTCTTAAAGCTCATTATGATAAGTTAGGCATTATGCAACAATTTTTGATTGCTCGTATGCCTCAACAAAATGGTGTTGTTGAACGACGTAATCGTACTCTTGTCGAGGCTGCAAGCACAATGCTTATATTTTCACGATTACCAGAATTTCTTTGGGCCAAGGCAGTTTCCACCGCTTGCTTTACTTAAAAGCGGTCGATAATTCATACAAGGTACAACAAAACTCCATACGAACGGCATAAAACCAAATGTGGGGTATTTTCATGTGTTTGGTTCATTGTGTTATCCAACAAATGACTGACATGATCTTGGAAAAATGAAACGTAAAACAGACATTGGTATGTTCATTGGTTATTCAGAAACATCCAGAGGGTTTTGAATTTATAACCACCGCACCAAAAAGATTATGGAAACTGTAGGATATTGGAAATCATAATACAATCGAATGACTAGTGGATTAGCCAAGTTCTAAAGAGATAAAGTGAGAGAGAACTTTCTAGTGAGAGAAAATGAACTTGTATTATGTAAATGAATAACCCACCTCTTCCATGGCATGGAAGAGGCTTATATAGTAACAACAAAAACCGGCCATAAGGCCTTAGTAGTGGGCTTACACGTTGGGTTTAATACCCGGCCCATTACCGAATGTTATACATTAACTACTAAACTACGAGCAATAATAAACGGTAAAATACACGGGGTGACCGAGTCTTTTTTTAATATCTAACAATCTCCCCCTAAGGGAGGTCACCCCAGAAAATACTAAATTAAGCTCTGTAATGTTGATCTTGTGTTCAGCTCGTAGTCTTTGATTCTTCATGCGTTGATTTCTTTGTACATAATGTAGTGATCTTTGAGCTTAGTTCCTTTGACTTGTGTGAACTTTAAGCTTTTATTGAGATCATCAGCGATAGTAAATCTCTTAATCATCCTTGTTGTGGTATTGCCTCCATATAATGTTGTGACCTTCGAACCAGCATGCTCACACTTTTATGGATCATGATAGTACGCATAAGAGTTGCGGAAGCTGTGTTGTAGGTCTTTCAGTTATCATGATGTCTTTGATTAGGAATATTAAGTGTGAGCATAGGGTTGTGAATTGACATGTCTATTGCCATCAGCTGCTACCGTTAGGGAGTCCTGCAAGTATATGTTAGTGATAAACAAACGAAAGTGTCTTTGTTCAATTTCGTTGAATAAGGTTGCAAGAACCACAGTTCCCCATTAATCAGTATAACTACTACTTGTGATCAGGTAGAATTCCGAAGAATCTCCTTGACAGGGTTTCGCAGCTGCGCTAGCCGTTCTCAAACTGGAGCGTCTCAAAGTAGACAAAGCACGAAGTGAGTGAACCAGTGAATTAAAACCCACTGATTAATGAAAAATTGATTTGAAAGTCAATCATGTGTCACTCAGAAAGGAGTTTTTATGACACATCAACGGTTTTATATCATAAGGTCAAATTTCATCAGAAACACATTTGGTTTGAAAGATATACACAGTCAATGTGCTCGAAAATAAGTTGTTGAGCACATCGAAAGGTTTTCCAAAAACTACTCGTCAATTCACTTCCTGAAACAAGTTTGATTCATAAAGAATCGTACCATCGTTGCTTTCCATTTGTCACAAGTTTGATCCATAATGGATCACCTACTAAGAGCTTGTTTGATATTGGCTCTAGAAGGATTTCCATCTTCATTGTGAGTACTTACATATCACTCGGATGTTCTGGCAATACC
>BQNB010027113.1:30000-57923 GCA_026074375.1 Tanacetum coccineum | reverse complement strand
CAACAGAAGTTTGTCGGACTTGTGGTTGTCGACGTCTACGGACTTGAGAACGAGTGCGCATGCACAAAATGGATTTTACAATTCTTGATAAAACCAGGAAATCAAGTTTTCACAGGATTTTACAAATCAAAGAACAACCGTATAATTCACCTAATGAAAGTGTATAGTTCTCCCAAGTAAAGCGTATAAATCACCAAAGCAAATGATGTATAAATCGCCTTAAGAAACAACGTATAAATCGCCCTTGGAAAAAACACGTATAAATCGCCTATGGAAAATTTACGTATAAATCGCCTGTGGAAAAACACGTATAATTAGCCTTAAGAGAACAAATGTATAGTTTGCCTGAGAGAAACACACGTATAAATCACCTGAGACAAAATACGTATAAATCGCCTTTGGAAGATACGTATAAATCGCCTTTGAAAGTTACGTATAAGTCGCCTGAGTAACTTAACGTATAAATCGCCTTTGATAAATACGTATATGATCGTTGCCAAACTACACCTTAAAATATATATAATATATAATAAAATATAAAATATATATAGTAAGAATAGTCTAGAAACAAAATCAATAAAACCGAGAAGTAGTATAGAATGTTCCCGGGTCGTTTATCCCCAACGAGGCTGGATTGGAGAATCGATACAGTCGGAAGATTGGAGTTTGAATGAGAAAAATGATTTGAGAGTGTGGAAAGTTAAATTAAACAATAACAAACAAAAACGTTTAAGAAAAACCTAAAAATTATGAATTTAAGCTAGAAAACGAGAGCACGAATCCCGAACAAAGGGTCAAAAACCTAAAATCTTCAAAATTTACCCTACAAGGAAATTTTCACTTCTAAACTACTCTAGGGAACTAATAACGAAGAATGAAAAAGACTAGACCGAAAACGGAGGTCGTTTGACCCAAAAACGAGTCAAGACAAAAACCGCACCCGAAACGTTCCCTTTAAAATGTCTAATAAGTTACAAAAATGACCTCTACTAATAATTTTTATTATTTTTCCTTCAAACCTCATATGTCGTATTTAAAATTTTCTAAAAAAGAAAAATATTTTTTTGATAATTTTTGTATTTTTTATGAATTTTTTAAACTTTTAACTAAATTAAATTATAAAAAATACTAAACGACTTTTAAAAATTCTGAAAAATTTACCTAAAATACTTTAGACTATAACTAACCTACGAAAAATAAGAAACTAAAAATTTGCTTATAAATAAGCCCGCAAATAAGCTGTAACAGCTTATAGCATATAAGGGTGAAAACTCCCTTATATACAAAGCCACTTGGGACTTTAATGAAAAAGTCCCAAGGGCGCAGCGGTAAGTGATGTTTATGAAAGAGAGGTGTACGAGGGTAGAGACCCGGGTTCGAGTCTTGCTCACCCGGGTCACCCCTTGTCTCCTTTCTTTTTTTTTCGAAAAACTTTGTGAACCAAAGTTGTTAAGCTTATTGAGCTTAACAACTTTCAAAACTACAACTTTTTTTGAAAAGCTATAAATAAGCTTAAAAAGAGCTTCTAAATGTGACAGAAACTTAAATGAGCTTAACAGCTAAAATGCTAAGTCATTTGGACACTTGGGATACTTAAGCTAAAACTAGGGCTAAATAAGCTAAGGGAATAAACTAACTTATCCTAAATAAGCTCTTAAAACTAAAATGTGACAACTAAATAAGCTTAAAAAGGGCTTAAATGACAGAAAACTTAAACTAAGCTCAAAGCTAAAAGGGCAGGACAGTTACAAATAAGCAAAGAAAGTGGCAAATAAGCACTCACAGCTTATCACTCCATCCTAAATAGCAACTAGGAGCACAAAGAAGCAATTGAGTTAAGCTCAATAAGCTAGAAAGTGGCTTATGCACACAGCAGTACTAACCTTGGAAGTTAGTACTGTTGGTGTGAAATGGCTTAGAGTCACACTTTTGGCTCAAAAATAAGCTATTAAAAGGGCTTTTTAAGGACTGAAATTAAGGAGACTTAACAAAGAGCTTATTGGCTCTCAAAATAAGCCAAAATCTTGGGCTTAAGTTCTCTTAAAAGCCAAGAATGGAGGGCATAAATTATCCCTATCCACCAGCGGGAGAATAAGCTAAAGACAATGGCTTAATTTGACAGCTTATTCTAAGCTGTCAAATAAGCTCAAAATTAAAAGATAAGTTAAAACAACTAAAGAACATCAAGAAAAGGACTTGTGCACAAATTTTAAGTTTCTAAAAACAATTTAAAATTGCTGATTTTTACTCTTGAAAAAGGGACTTTTTGATTTTATAAATGACACTCAAATCTTTGGTAGTTTTGACTCATTAAGTCAAATGACTTAAAGTTGTTTTTGACAGCTTGATTTAACACACAAATGACACTTTTCTTTAACCACAACTCAAGTACACAAGATCTTATGAAATAAGCTCTTGTAGCTTTTTTAAACACCACAGTTTCAAATGTCACTTAGAAAACCTTGAAAAACATTCTTCAAACTTAAACAACTTTTAAAAACAACCTCAAATAAGCTTAATACTTAAGCCAAAGTTTACCAATTTGACAACAACCCATACCACTTCCTTTTTGACCCGTTTTCATTGTTAACCCAAACATATAAAAGCTCTATTTAACTAAACTTTTTAAAAGACTACTACTACTTATGCAATTTTAAACAATAAAAAGATAAAAAGCTAAACAAATAAGCACTTAAAAAGGATGATAAGCTAGAATAGTATTTAAGCTATTTTTGACAGTTTTGGATCAAATTGCATGAAAATGACCCCCCCCCCCCCCCCCCCCCCCCCCCCCCCTCCAGGAAAGCACTAAAAGGCATGCTTAGGCCTAAATGAACACAAATGAGCACAATAGAACATTAATAAGCTAAGAATAAGCCAATAAGCAATTGCTACAGTAACTTTTTAAGCAAAATTTAAAGAGAATTGTACCTTTAACCCTTGCTCAAAACAGGGTTTTTGAAACCTAATGAGCTCTAAAACTACACACAGCTTATGAATAAGCTAAAACTAAGCAATCCCAATAAGCCTTCCAATATTGCTTATTCATCCATTCTTGATTCCTTCAGTTACCTTTTCTTTTTGAATTCTCTCAAAGTTGTATAATAATTTAGAAACAGGCTATAAAGTATGCCTTAAATGAAAGCTTAAAAGTTTTTAAGAGACATTTGCAATTTAGAACACAAATATAAAAGGAACGGAATTTTCATTAAAAAGTGAAATACGAGTACATAAAAGACTAAACTGAAAACTTAATACACTTAAAAAACTTTTAAAACACTAAAAAACTACTACTACTTTTGCCACAATGGGCTTACAAAGCTTAAATAGGAAAACACAAGCTAGGGTTTGGGACATTGTCGTCTTTTTTGTCTTCACTTGGGTGTGCTTTCTTGTAGACACACAAATGAAGTGTGTTTGTTTTGTGAGAGCCTTCAAAAGCTAATCCCAGCCATCCATGGTCCTTGTGCTTCTTTTAAATTGATCACAGCCCTTGAATCTTATCCTTGAAAAATGGGTGGATTGCCAGCTTGGCAGTCTTACAGCTGGGGTGATAGTGGAGAAGGAGAGGGATGATTGTCCATGGGGTTGTTTGGGTTTGCAAGATAAAGGGGAAGAAGGAGACCCGTGATTGGGTCTTGAGGTTTTAAAAAAAACGGGAAAAAGTGTTATAAAGGGTGACAGGGACGGTTTTGGTGGTTTGCCAACTTTGGTCCCTCAAGGTGTGTGTGGTATTTGCAATTCTCGTCCTTGGTGTTATACAAGTTTTGGGGACTTTGGCAGTTTAAGTCCCCAAAGGTTATACTTGGCAGATGCACCCACAAAGTAATTGTTAAGTAACAACTGTTTGGGGACTTGGCAGAAATAGTCCCCAAAAGTTATACAACCCATTGCATCACAAATCCTTGTTAGTTATAACTTTGGAAAGGTGGCAGACTTGGCCCTTGGGGTATTTCTTTGGGCATTTGGCAGTTTTGCCCCTTCTCTTTATTTTCTCTTTTTAAAAAAAAAATAAATAAGTTTAGGATTTGGCAATTTAAGTCCCTAAACTTATTTTTCTTCACTTGTTGACTTCTGGATTTGTCGGGGTTGACTTGGGTTGACTTTTTGACACTTGGGCTTGGACTTGACTGTGTCTTTTCCACGCTTTTCCATTCCGTGTCCGGTTTTGTCGTTTTGGCTTCGTTTTTCGTCCTTTTCTTAGATATCCGTTCCTGCACAACACAATTAGCAAAACAAGCATATATTTGGCATTTTAAGTCCGTTTTTGGTTATCTTTAACTTGGTTTTTAAAAGAAAAAAGGTGTGTGTAACTTAAGGACATACCAAATCCCCCATACTAAGGTTTTGCCGTAGTCCTCACGCAACTGTTATGAGTATACATTTACGAAGACAAAGAATCTTCAATCACCCCTCGACTAATAACCTCGAAAAGTAGCTAAGTGTTCGTCAAGGGGAACTAAAGAATCAATAGCTTCGACAAGTCCCGTTTTCACCATTTTTTATCTATACACTAACTATCCCTAATATTTTTGGATTTTCCTTTTTCTTTTCTCGACTACCTGTTTGACTTCCTTTATTATACAACTTTGGGATCTTAGAATGAGAAACGCCCAGTGAATAATTCGGATATCCCTGACGGATAAATTCATCTCCTCGATTTTTCACTAGTTCCAAACAAGCAATATAAAACAAGATCATTGTCAATATAAGCCTAAATTGCTAGCACTCATATTTATGACTTGTGAAAACTTTTAGCTCCCAACCATGGATATTTGATTTAAATGTGTGTACTCATTTCTATCAACCATAGATCATCTTATTTTCCATTTGTCGTAATTCAAGATGATCATGACTCAAAGCAACAACTTTTTACGGACCTGTAACTTGGATTTTAAAGAAAACGAAATTTTAACTGTAGAAAACTTTTTGATCCTTTTTCATCACTATGATCATAAGTTCTTAAAGGCTAGGAATGCGTTGACTTGTTTTGAAAACCCCCCCCACCATTACCTAAGGCCTACGCTCCCTAGTAGGACTATCACACACCATACGACCAGATGTTCTTAGTTGAAAAACCCACCCCGTTGATAGCGTAGTGGGAAAAATCACATTCAAAACATCTTCTTACTAATTTGGCTAGGAGTGGGTCTTAGTTTGAACCCTTCACTAGACCTCGCTTCCTGGTGAGATTATCTCAACACACCCAGAATCCTTAGAAGTAAGATGTTCTTTGTTTGAACCCCAACCTCGTGGTTGGCGGAGTGGGATAATCACGACCACTTCGTTTACCTTGATACATATAATCAAATGGTAAGCTTCATTGGCCTATAATTTCAATATTTTCATGCAATTTTTGCATTCATATTTCACGGCTTCTTGTCATTTTTAACTTTCAAATGGACTAGAACAGAAAAATCTCGCTTTAAAGATCAAGTTACAAATTTGAAGTTTTTCTAAAAACATTGATCTGACTTAGTTTGAATTGCAATTAGCACGTATGATTAGGTGGATTATGGAGGCTAATGGTCGAGAAAAGCCAGTTAACTCATATAGTTTTTAGAGATTTTGCTCAGCACATTAACTTATATTTAAACTCTATCATTCTTGGTTCTTCACCTATTTAAAATTCGGAAGCAATAGAATTCGTGAAAGCTTAGCCTACAAGCGATAAGTTGAGGAATAGCTAGGGCTCAACACGACGATCGAGTCAAATTTTTTCTCTATTCTACCCATTAGGAAAGTCAAAACTGTGACAAAACACTTATTGTATTTTTGAAAAATTTTAAAAATTTTCAATTTTTTTGGTATTTTTGCAAAAATTTGGTGGTAAAAACGGGATTATGTGATAACAACGGCTGCAGGCAAAATCAAATCGAAGATTCCCCCCATACTAGAACTAAACATCGTCCTCGATGTTTCAAAGGGGTCCCTACGCAAATCTAAGGCCGTTTTGAAGTGTGCCAAATGATAAAACGTTAGTCGAGCTAGATTTGGTTATTGGTTCCCAATTGAAGTGAGGATGTGAAATTCATGTGGATACAGCGAGCCCGAGGAGTCTTCACATTACGGGAATTACTGGACATTACACACAAAGCAACAAAACATGGACAACAACTCGGGTAATGGAAAATGTGAGGCACTTCCACCACATAAAAAACTTATTTATTACTATTACTGATAAGCATGGGGTGCCTCCCCGAAGCGCTCTGTTTAATGTCGCTATTGCTTTGACCCGTCTCCCGAATTTATTGGTCAATGGGGAACTCTGGAGTATCCGGACAACCTCGGTTGGTATGTCCCTCAAAGTAGTGTTTCAAACGAATGACCATTCAACTTTGGAAATTTGGCCCCGGAGTTTTGGGATAACTCGACAGTGAATTGGAAAAACTTAGGTTACAATGAATCGGGTCCACTCCAGCGGGTCTTAAGTTGCCCGAGAAAATCTTCAAATCTAGAGTTCTAAAAAGGTGGACTCAATCACCGACGTTTGAAATCGCGATTTTTGATTTTATGGAGGTCGTGGATTCTCTTTGTTTTCTCTTTATAGATCAAAGAGTTTTTCTTAAGGCATGATCACGAAGTCATTAAAGTTCTTTAGAGTTGAACTTTTCTGATGTTCGGCCCCTGTTTTGATATCAAGTTGTATGCTTAAGGGCCACCCAGTAACTTTGTGCTCGAGCTCAATTAAATTTTTTTTTTAGGAAAGATGACATGCTTTCCCGTTACTCTAATTATACGGAGTACACCCGAAGGGTGTTTTGTCGCTGTGAGGAAAGCCCAAGTGCTCGTCATCTAATTTATCCACCAAGTGGCACGATTTCGCCACGGTACATTTCCAAAATCCTTTTTCAAACCACGATTGGATACCTCAACTTGTCCACTTGTTTGTGGATGTACGCGGTGGAGAGGACGATGGAGTTGACTCCGTATTCTAAGCATGGACCTTTTGAAAATTGGTCATTGCAAAATGGGTTTGCGATCACATTATGATTGCATGAGGGGACCAAATCTGGAGAAGGAGAGATTTAAGAAATTTAAAAAACGACTCGGCATTCGTGGTGGGGTCTGCTTTCGACTTCAACCCCATTTGATAATTAATCGACTGCCGAGTATATATGTGTTCCCTCTTGAAGACGGGAATGGCCCCATAAAGTCAATGCCCACATGTCAATAATTTCGCAACTTGGATAGAGTTTAGTGGATCTAGTCACGTTGCGGAAAATTTGCTTGACGTTGACAATTGTCACATCCGGGTGACAATGTTGTGGGCATCCTTGTAGATCGTGGGCCAATAAACAACCTGAATCGAAGAACTTTTTAGCTGTTGTAATTGGCACCGTAGTGTCCCCCGGTGGGTCCACTGTGGCAAGCTTTGAGAATGTCAAAAGCTTCTTGTCCCGAAACACAACACCTAATTACTTGGTCAGCAAAGATCTTGAATAGAAAGGGGTCGTCCCAAAAGTAGTGTTTGACGTCTTTAAAAACCTTTATTTTTTGTTGCGGGACGTCATTCCTTTTGATTACAAAATTCTCGCATGGTAGTTTGCAAATATCGGCAAACATGGGGCATTATCATCACCACGAAAGGTAAACCATCCCATGTGTTCGAGAAGAAATGTTTCCGTAAATTTCCTTTTTCTCTAGCTCACTTTGATGGGGATTTTCTAGTCTAGAAAAGGAGGTATGCGGCGAGATTTTCTGCTTCCTTTTTTTATCATGGTAACGACATCAAATTCTGGAAGCAGCAATATCCACCGGAGCAATCTTGCTTAGCATCCTGCTTAGCAGCAAGGATTGAGAGGAGTGGTCGTATATACTAGGCTTTTGGACAGACAAGATTTGGCCGGAATTTCTCGTAAAGCATACACTACGGCAAGTAATTCTTTTTCCGTTGTAGTGTAATGTGCTTGAGCCTGCGGTCATAGTTTTGTTGCATAGTGTATCGGATGGAAGTGCTTGTGTCTTACGTTGAACTAGGACTGCACCAACAGCAAAATTCACTTGCATACACTTGATTTCTAAGGGCATGTCCGATCGGGAGCAACTTAGAATTGGGGCCTGGGTTACACTTCATCATAAGACAATTGGGATATTGAAGTAGCCGGAGAATCCGTCCAAAAAGCAATAGTACTCATTTCCGGCTAATCTTTCAAGCATCTGATCCATGAATGGTAAAGGGAAATGGTCTTTACGAGTTGCATCATTGAGTTTTCGGTAATCGATGCAAACTCGCCATCCCGTAACCAACCTAGTGGGTATTAACTCATTTTCTTCATTTTTCACAACGGTTATGCCTCCCTTCTTAGGGACACAATGAACCGGGCTTACCCAGGGGCTGTCAGAGATAGGGTAAATTAACCCTGCATCAAGAAGTTTGATAACTTCTTGATTAATAACTCATGGTTTTTGGGGTTAACCCTTCTTGATGTTGAACTACGGGTTTGGCATTTTCCTCCATCAAAATCTTATGGGTGCAAAACTGTGGATCTATCCCCTTAATATCAGAAATCTTCCAAGCTATGGCATGTTTGTGTGACTTGAGAACCTTGATCAGGGCGGTTTTATCCTCATCTTTCAAGTTTTTAGCGATTATGACGGGTAATTTGTCATCACCCTCCAAAAATGCATACTCAAGATGGGATGGTAAGTCTTTGCAGTCAGGTGGGAGGATCTTCATGAGATTTAACCTTTTTTAGGCCACATTATTTCACAAACATGGTGAGGAGGAGATTTGGGTCACTTATTGATCATACTTAATAATTCCTCAAGGTCAATCAATATCTCCTCAGAATTCATAGTGCATCAACACCGGTGGTATTGAATCATCGTGGGTTCAAGACATTCTTCTGATCTATGCCATTAGAAATTCAATTCCTCCGAAGGGGGTTGGGTGAAAGATGGAGAGCGAGAATCGATCGTAAGACCCGAAGTAGAAGTGGGATTGCCACTTTCAGAAATTTCAAGTACTTCTTGAACAAATTCTTCACAAGCAATGTCAATAACATCGACTCGGTTAACTGTTTCAATGATATTGTAGGAGAGAGTTTTAGTATCACCAACTTTGAAGGTTACGGATTGGTCATATGTCTAAGGGTCATTTCTGTTCACCGTTGGAACTATATTAAGGCTCGGGCCGTCCTCAAGAAAGAGTCTTTCCGAAGGATTAAGGGAGCCCGAGGATCGGCAACGTAATCAACGACCACAAAATCGGCAGGAAAGAAGAACGTTCCAACTTTCACGAAAACATCCTCGGCGATGCCGGTTGGAGTAGAAATCGTTCGGTCGGCAAGTTCAAGTATCATTCGAGTTTTGGTCAAAGCTGGGAGACTTAGTTCTTTCCAAATGGAGAGAGCATTAGTTGGTGCTTGCACCGAAGATCGGCTAAGGCTAAGCCATCATTCATTCTGGAAAATCACCACTGTAATAAGAAATCTACAGGGTCTCAAAGTTTCTCGGGGAAACTTTTTAGGATAACCGCCAAGCAATTTCTCAGTTTCACCCGGTGGTCTTTGTCAAATTGAATAATTTTACCTTGTCATTGAGAGGAGCTTTCTAAACATTGGTGCAATTTTGGGCATTTGTAGGAGAGCAGTCAGCGAAACTTAGCTCGAAAATGGAGATTCCGAAAAAACTCCATAAATTTTGAACTAGTCGATCATCTTTTCACGAATTTTCTTGTAGGCTTTGAAGGATAAGCGCATGTTGGTTTATTTTTGGAACAAACCAACGGTCTCACAATTTGGTCATCAGTTTGGACCACCGGAGGTTGGATGTTTTCGGTGCTTGGTTGCACCGTATCCTTTGTCACCTCGGGTTCATTTTCGTCTCTTTGGAGGAGAAGAAGTTTGAGGCCAATGTAGGAAAACCAACGCTTCGGGTAGTGATTACTTTCATCATCACTTTGGGTTAGCAATGGTGTTGTTGGAAGAGAACCGTGCCCGAAGTTAGAAGCAGTATTCCTTTCTCACAATTTTTGGTGATAGGTTGTTATATTTGCCATTTGATTTTGCATATTTTGCATAACCGCGTCATTAGCTTTGAGTAAGTGATAAAATGGACTTAGACAACACCGGGTTGGATGGCTAGAGCGGAGCCTTGTATTGGTGGAGCTTGAAAAGTCGGGGGTTGATTAATCTAAGGTTGGTAACTTGTCATTGATGAAATTAATTACCTCGATTTGGTTCAAATTGTTTTCCCGCTTTGGTTGAAATTGATCCCCGATTTGGTGTTTTGATGGTTTTGCATAGGAGGAAACGGGAGGTACGAATTTGTTAGCAACCAATCTGAGGTCGGTAATGGCATTCCCTTGGTTGTAAGTTAAACTGAGGCGGCTTGTGATACGTATCTTTGGATATTGTCACGATAGTCATGGTGGTGGGAAATTTGGTAAGAATGACCACCCCGCAAGTTACACAACTTTGCTCGATCGCTTTTACGGGAGCGGGAGCTGGAGTTTGGTTTTTCTTATCGAGAATCAATGCTCTAATCATATCTTTTAGCTCAGCAACATCGGATGAAACTGCTGGGGTGGAAGAGCTCGTACTCACTTTGGAACAATGGACTTGCTTGTGATGACGAACTTTGGACTGTTATCGATGATTTTTAGGCATTCTCGAGGCATTTTATCCAAATTGTTACACCAGACAGCGGAGTTTAATGAAATCTTGATCATTAGATTTAGGCATTATAGATGTATCGAGTTGATGCAATTTGAAATCCCCATGATGCGGGCCATCCCCTAAGAAGATCAATGAATCGGTCCATGCCTCGTTAAAACGTTTCATCAAATTTTTGTTGAAATCTCGTGATTTCATTTCGAAGATTTGTTGTTTTAGAGGGAGGGAAGAATTTGTTAATGAATTTTGAAACAAGATCATCCCATGTAAGAATCGATCGAGGGGGCTCTTTTTCAAGCCAAATCCGGGCTGCTCCCTCGAGGGAAAATAAGAAAATGCATAGCTAAACCGAAAGTACTGGGACTATCGGGAATTCATCGTAGAAGTGATCTTGTTGAAATATCGGATGTGGGCATGTGGGTCTTCTTTATCGTGTCCAAAAAATTGCTTGTTTTGAACAAGATTAAGTAGACCATGCTTGATCTCAAAGTTGTTCGCGGTAATTTCGGGAACAACGATCGCATCCTCGTAACCCTCGGTGGGTGCTTCGAGCAATTGTGCCATAGTTCGATTATCGTCCATCGTAACTATAGGAGGATTGGAAGTTTCTTGATTGTTATTTGGTTTCTCAAGATTTGGTGATTCAACAGAAGTTTGTCGGACTTGTGGTTGTCGACGTCTACGGACTTGAGAACGAGTGCGCATGCACAAAATGGATTTTACAATTCTTGATAAAACCAGGAAATCAAGTTTTCACAGGATTTTACAAATCAAAGAACAACCGTATAATTCACCTAATGAAAGCGTATAAATCACCAAAGCAAATGATGTATAAATCGCCTAATGATGATGTATAAATCGCCTTAAGAAACAACGTATAAATCGCCCTTGGAAATAAACACGTATAAATCGCCTATGGAAAATTTACGTATAAATCGCCTGTGGAAAAACACGTATAATTAGCCTTAAGAGAAAAAATGTATAGTTCGCCTGAGAGAAACACACGTATAAATCACCTGAGACAAAATACGTATAAATCGCCTTTGAAAGTTACGTATAAGTCGCCTGAGTAACTTAACGTATAAATCGCCTTTGATAAATACGTATATGATCGTTGCCAAACTACACCTTAAAATATATATAATATATAATAAAATATAAAATATATATAGTAAGAATAGTCTAGAAACAAAATCAATAAAACCGAGAAGTAGTATAGAATGTTCCCGGGTTGTTTATCCCCAACGAGGCTGGATTGGAGAATCGATACAGTCGGAAGATTGGAGTTTGAATGAGAAAAATGATTTGAGAGTGTGGAAAGTTAAATTAAACAATAACAAACAAAAATGTTTAAGAAAAACCTAAAAATTATGAATTTAAGCTAGAAAACTAGAGCACGAATCCCGAACAAAGGGTCAAAAACCTAAAATCTTCAAAATTTACCCTACAAGAAAATTTTCACTTCTAAACTACTCTAGGGAACTAATAACGAAGAATGAAAAAGACTAGACCAAAAACGAAGGTCGTTTGACCCAAAAACGAGTCAAGACAAAAACCGCACCCGAAACGTTCCCTTTAAAATGTCTAATAAGTTACAAAAATGACCTCTACTAATAATTTTTATTATTTTTCCTTCAAACCTCATATGTCGTATTTAAAATTTTCTAAAAAAGAAAAATATTTTTTTGATAATTTTTGTATTTTTTATGAATTTTTTAAACTTTTAACTAAATTAAATTATAAAAAATACTAAACGACTTTTAAAAATTCTGAAAAATTTACCTAAAATACTTTAGACTATAACTAACCTACGAAAAATAAGAAACTAAAAATTTGCTTATAAATAAGCCCGCAAATAAGCTGTAACAGCTTATAGCATATAAGGGTGAAAACTCCCTTATATACAAAGCCACTTGGGACTTTAATGAAAAAGTCCCAAGGGCGCAGCGGTAAGTGATGTTTATAAAAGAGAGGTGTACGAGGGTAGAGACCCGGGTTCGAGTCTTGCTCACCCGGGTCACCCCTTGTCTCCTTTCTTTTTTTTTCGAAAAACTTTGTGAACCAAAGTTGTTAAGCTTATTGAGCTTAACAACTTTCAAAACTACAACTTTTTTTGAAAAGCTATAAATAAGCTTAAAAAGAGCTTCTAAATGTGACAGAAACTTAAATGAGCTTAACAGCTAAAATGCTAAGTCATTTGGACACTTGGGATACTTAAGCTAAAACTAGGGCTAAATAAGCTAAGGGAATAAACTAACTTATCCTAAATAAGCTCTTAAAACTAAAATGTGACAACTTAATAATGCTTAAAAAGGGCTTAAATGACTGAAAACCTTAAACTAAGCTCAAAGCTAAAAGGGCAGGACAGTTACAAATAAGCAAAGAAAGTGGCAAATAAGCACTCACAGCTTATCATTCCATCCTAAAAAGCAACTAGGAGCACAAAGAAGCAATTGAGTTAAGCTCAATAAGCTAGAAAGTGGCTTATGCACACAGCAGTACTAACCTTGGAAGTTAGTACTGTTGGTGTGAAATGGCTTAGAGTCACACTTTTGGCTCAAAAATAAGCTATTAAAAGGGCTTTTTAAGGACTGAAATTAAGGAGACTTAACAAAGAGCTTATTGGCTCTCAAAATAAGCCAAAAGCTTGGGCTTAAGTTCTCTTAAAAGCCAAGAATGGAGGGCATAAATTATCCCTAGCACCAGGGGAGAATAAGCTAAAGACAATGGCTTAATTTGACAGCTTATTAGCTCAAAATTAAAAGATAAGTTAAAACAGCTAAAGAACATCAAGAAAAGGACTTGTGCACAAATTTTAAGTTTCTAAAAACAATTTAAAATTGCTGATTTTTACTCTTGAAAAAGGGACTTTTTGCTTTTATAAATGACACTCAAATCTTTGGTAGTTTTGACTCATTAAGTCAAATGACTTAAAGTTGTTTTTGACAGCTTGATTTAACACACAAATGACACTTTTCTTTAACCACAACTCAAGTACACAAAATCTTATGAAATAAGCTCTTGTAGCTTTTTTAAACACCATAGTTTCAAATGTCACTTAGAAAACCTTGAAAAACATTCTTCAAACTTAAACAACTTTTAAAAACAGCCTCAAATAAGCTTAATACTTAAGCCAAAGTTTACCAACTTGACAACAACCCATACCACTTCCTTTTTGACCCGTTTTCATTGTTAACCCAAACATATAAAAGCTAAATTTAACTGAACCTTTTAAAAGACTACTACTACTTATGCAATTTTAAACAATAAAAAGATAAAAAGCTAAACAAATAAGCACTTAAAAAGGATGATAAGCTAGAATAGTATTTAAGCTATTTTTGACAGTTTTGGATCAAATTGCATGAAAATGACCCCCCCCCCCCCCCCCCCCCCCCCCCCCCCTCCAGGAAAGCATTAAAAGGCATGCTTAGGCCTAAATGAACACAAATGAGCACAATAGAACATTAATAAGCTAAGAATAAGCCAATAAGCAATTGCTACAGTAACTTTTTAAGCAAAATTTAAAGAGAATTGTACCTTTAACCCTTGCTCAAAACAGGATTTTTGAAACCTAATGAGCTCTAAAACTACCCACAGCTTATGAATAAGCTAAAACTAAGCAATCCCAATAAGCCTTCCAATATTGCTTATTCATCCATTCTTGATTCCTTCAGTTACCTTTTCTTTTTGAATTTCTCTCAAAGCTGTATAATAATTTAGAAACAGGTTATAAAGTATGCCTTAAATGAAAGCTTAAAAGTTTTTAAGAGACATTTGCAATTTAGAACACAAATATAAAAGGAACGGAATTTTCATTAAAAAGTGAAATACGAGTACATAAAAGACTAAACTGAAAACTTAATACACTTAAAAAACTTTTAAAACACTAAAAAACTACTACTACTTTTGCCACAATGGGCTTACAAAACTTAAATAGGAAAACACAAGCTAGGGTTTGGGACATGGTCGTCTTTTTTGTCTTCACTTGGGTGTGCTTTCTTGTAGACACACAAATGAAGTGTGTTTGTTTTGTGAGAGCCTTCAAAGCTTTTTTTTAATCCCAGCCATCCATGGTCCTTGTGCTTCTTTTAAATTGATCACAGCCCTCGAATCTTATCCTTGAAAAATGGGTGGATTGCCAGCTTGGCAGTCTTACAGCTGGGGTGATAGTAGAGAAGGGGAGGGATGATTGTCCATGGGGTTGTTTGGGTTTGCAGGATAAAGGGGAAGAAGGAGACCCGTGATTGGGTCTTGAGGTTTTAAAAAAAACGGGAAAAAGTGTTATAAAGGGTGACAGGGACGGTTTTGGTGGTTTGCCAACTTTGGTCCCTCAAGGTGTGTGTGGTGTTTGCAATTCTCGTCCTTGGTGTTATACAAGTTTGGGGACTTTGGCAGTTTAAGTCCCCAAAGGTTATACTTGGCAGATGCACCCACAAAGTAATTGTTAAGTAAAACTGTTTGGGGACTTGGCAGAAATAGTCCCCAAAAGTTATACAACCCATTGCATCACAAATCCTTGTTAGTTATAACTTTGGAAAGGTGGCAGACTTGGCCCTTGGGGTATTTCTTTGGGCATTTGGCAGTTTTGCCCCTTCTCTTTATTTTCTTCTTTTTAAATAAGTTTAGGATTTGGCAATTTAAGTCCCTAAACTTATTTTTCTTCACTTGTTGACTTCTGGATTTGTCGGGGTTGACTTGGGTTGACTTTTTGACACTTGGGCTTGGACTTGACTGTGTCTTTTCCACGCTTTTCCATTCCGTGTCCGGTTTTGTCGTTTTGGCTTCGTTTTTCGTCCTTTTCTTAGATATCCGTTCCTGCACAACACAATTAGCAAAACAAGCATATATTTGGCATTTTAAGTCCGTTTTTGGTTATTTTAACTTGTTTTTAAAGGAAAAAGGTATGTGTAATTAAGCACATACCAAAATCCCCCATACTAAGGTATTGCCGTGTCCTCACGCAATGTTATGAAGTAAACATTTACGAAAACTAAGAATCTCAATCCCCCTCGACTAATAACCTAGAAAAGTAGCTAAGTGTTTGTCAAGGGGAACTAAAGAATCAATAGTTTCGACAAGTCCCGTTTTCACCATTTTTTATCTATACACTAACTATCCCTAATATTTTTGGATTTTCCTTTTTCTTTTCTCGACTTCCTGTTTGACTTCCTTTATTATATCAACATTGGGATCATAGAATGAGAAACGCCCAGTGAATAATTCGGATATCCCTGACGGATAAATTCATCTCCTCGATTTTTCACTAGTTCCAAACAAGCAATATAAAACAAGATCATTGTCAATATAAGCCTAAATTGCTAGCACTCATATTTATGACTTGTGAAAACTTTTAGCTCCCAACCATGGATATTTGATTTAAATGTGTGTACTCATTTCTATCAACCATAGATCATCTTATTTTCCATTTGTCGTAATTCAAGATGATCATGACTCAAAGCAACAACTTTTTACGGACCTGTAACTTGGATTTTAAAGAAAACGAAATTTTAACTGTAGAAAACTTTTTGATCCTTTTTCATCACTATGATCATAAGTTCTTAAAGGCTAGGAATGCGTTGACTTGTTTTGAAAACCCCCCCCACCATTACCTAAGGCCTACGCTCCCTAGTAGGACTATCACACACCATACGACCAGATGTTCTTAGTTGAAAAACCCACCCCGTTGATAGCGTAGTGGGAAAAATCACATTCAAAACATCTTCTTACTAATTTGGCTAGGAGTGGGTCTTAGTTTGAACCCTTCACTAGACCTCGCTTCCTGGTGAGATTATCTCAACACACCCAGAATCCTTAGAAGTAAGATGTTCTTTGTTTGAACCCCAACCTCGTGGTTGGCGGAGTGGGATAATCACGACCACTTCGTTTACCTTGATACATATAATCAAATGGTAAGCTTCATTGGCCTATAATTTCAATATTTTCATGCAATTTTTGCATTCATATTTCACGGCTTCTTGTCATTTTTAACTTTCAAATGGACTAGAACAGAAAAATCTCGCTTTAAAGATCAAGTTACAAATTTGAAGTTTTTCTAAAAACATTGATCTGACTTAGTTTGAATTGCAATTAGCACGTATGATTAGGTGGATTATGGAGGCTAATGGTCGAGAAAAGCCAGTTAACTCATATAGTTTTTAGAGATTTTGCTCAGCACATTAACTTATATTTAAACTCTATCATTCTTGGTTCTTCACCTATTTAAAATTCGGAAGCAATAGAATTCGTGAAAGCTTAGCCTACAAGCGATAAGTTGAGGAATAGCTAGGGCTCAACACGACGATCGAGTCAAATTTTTTCTCTATTCTACCCATTAGGAAAGTGAATAACTGTGACAAAACACTTATTTTATTTTTGAAAAAAAAAAATTTAAATTTTTCAATTTTTTTGGTATTTTTGCAAAAATTTGGTGGTAAAAACGGGATTACGTGATAACAACGACTGCAGGCAAATATCAAATCGAAGATCCCCCCCCCATACTAGAACTAAACATCGTCCTCGATGTTTCAAAGGGGTTCCTACGCAAATCTAAGGCCGTTTTGAAGTGTGCCAAATGATAAAACGTTAGTCGAGCTAGATTTGGTTATTGGTTCCCAATTGAAGTGAGGATGTGAAATTCATGTGGATACAGCGAGCCCGAGGAGTCTTCACATTACGGGAATTACTGGACATTACACACAAAGCAACAAAACATGGACAACAACTCGGGTAATGGAAAATGTGAGGCACTTCCACCACATAAAAAACTTATTTATTACTATTACTGATAAGCATGGGGTGCCTCCCCGAAGCGCTCTGTTTAATGTCGCTATTGCTTTGACCCGTCTCCCGAATTTATTGGTCAATGGGGAACTCTGGAGTATCCGGACAACCTCGGTTGGTATGTCCCTCAAAGTAGTGTTTCAAACGAATGACCATTCAACTTTGGAAATTTGGCCCCGGAGTTTTGGGATAACTCGACAGTGAATTGGAAAAACTTAGGTTACAATGAATCGGGTCCACTCCAGCGGGTCTTAAGTTGCCCGAGAAAATCTTCAAATCTAGAGTTCTAAAAAGGTGGACTCAATCACCGACGTTTGAAATCGCGATTTTTGATTTTATGGAGGTCGTGGATTCTCTTTGTTTTCTCTTTATAGATCAAAGAGTTTTTCTTAAGGCATGATCACGAAGTCATTAAAGTTCTTTAGAGTTGAACTTTTCTGATGTTCGGCCCCTGTTTTGATATCAAGTTGTATGCTTAAGGGCCACCCAGTAACTTTGTGCTCGAGCTCAATTAAATTTTTTTTTTAGGAAAGATGACATGCTTTCCCGTTACTCTAATTATACGGAGTACACCCGAAGGGTGTTTTGTCGCTGTGAGGAAAGCCCAAGTGCTCGTCATCTAATTTATCCACCAAGTGGCACGATTTCGCCACGGTACATTTCCAAAATCCTTTTTCAAACCACGATTGGATACCTCAACTTGTCCACTTGTTTGTGGATGTACGCGGTGGAGAGGACGATGGAGTTGACTCCGTATTCTAAGCATGGACCTTTTGAAAATTGGTCATTGCAAAATGGGTTTGCGATCACATTATGATTGCATGAGGGGACCAAATCTGGAGAAGGAGAGATTTAAGAAATTTAAAAAACGACTCGGCATTCGTGGTGGGGTCTGCTTTCGACTTCAACCCCATTTGATAATTAATCGACTGCCGAGTATATATGTGTTCCCTCTTGAAGACGGGAATGGCCCCATAAAGTCAATGCCCACATGTCAATAATTTCGCAACTTGGATAGAGTTTAGTGGATCTAGTCACGTTGCGGAAAATTTGCTTGACGTTGACAATTGTCACATCCGGGTGACAATGTTGTGGGCATCCTTGTAGATCGTGGGCCAATAAACAACCTGAATCGAAGAACTTTTTAGCTGTGTAATTGGCACCGTAGTGTCCCCCGGTGGGTCCACTGTGGCAAGCTTTGAGAATGTCAAAAGCTTCTTGCCCTGAAACACAACACCTAATTACTTGGTCAGCACAAATCTTGAATATAAAGGGGTCGTCCCAAAAGTAGTGTTTGACGTCTTTAAAAACCTTTATTTTTTGTTGCGGGACGTCATTCCTTTTGATTACAAAATTCTCGCATGGTAGTTTGCAAATATCGGCAAACATGGGGCATTATCATCACCACGAAAGGTAAACCATCCCATGTGTTCGAGAAGAAATGTTTCCGTAAATTTCCTTTTTCTCTAGCTCACTTTGATGGGGATTTTCTAGTCTAGAAAAGGAGGTATGCGGCGAGATTTTCTGCTTCCTTTTTTTATCATGGTAACGACATCAAATTCTGGAAGCAGCAATATCCACCGGAGCAATCTTGCTTAGCATCCTGCTTAGCAGCAAGGATTGAGAGGAGTGGTCGTATATACTAGGCTTTTGGACAGACAAGATTTGGCCGGAATTTCTCGTAAAGCATACACTACGGCAAGTAATTCTTTTTCCGTTGTAGTGTAATGTGCTTGAGCCTGCGGTCATAGTTTTGTTGCATAGTGTATCGGATGGAAGTGCTTGTGTCTTACGTTGAACTAGGACTGCACCAACAGCAAAATTCACTTGCATACACTTGATTTCTAAGGGCATGTCCGATCGGGAGCAACTTAGAATTGGGGCCTGGGTTACACTTCATCATAAGACAATTGGGATATTGAAGTAGCCGGAGAATCCGTCCAAAAAGCAATAGTACTCATTTCCGGCTAATCTTTCAAGCATCTGATCCATGAATGGTAAAGGGAAATGGTCTTTACGAGTTGCATCATTGAGTTTTCGGTAATCGATGCAAACTCGCCATCCCGTAACCAACCTAGTGGGTATTAACTCATTTTCTTCATTTTTCACAACGGTTATGCCTCCCTTCTTAGGGACACAATGAACCGGGCTTACCCAGGGGCTGTCAGAGATGGGTAAAATTAACCCTGCATCAAGAAGTTTGCATAACTTTCTTGATTAATAACTCATGGTTTTTGGGGTTAACCCTTCTTGATGTTGAACTTACGGGTTTGGCATTTTCCTCCATCAAAATCTTATGGGTGCAAAACTGTGGATCTATCCCCTTAATATCAGAAATCTTCCAAGCTATGGCATGTTTGTGTGACTTGAGAACCTTGATCAGGGCGGTTTTATCCTCATCTTTCAAGTTTTTAGCGATTATGACGGGTAATTTGTCATCACCCTCCAAAAATGCATACTCAAGATGGGATGGTAAGTCTTTGCAGTCAGGTGGGAGGATCTTCATGAGATTTAACCTTTTTTAGGCCACATTATTTCACAAACATGGTGAGGAGGAGATTTGGGTCACTTATTGATCATACTTAATAATTCCTCAAGGTCAATCAATATCTCCTCAGAATTCATAGTGCATCAACACCGGTGGTATTGAATCATCGTGGGTTCAAGACATTCTTCTGATCTATGCCATTAGAAATTCAATTCCTCCGAAGGGGGTTGAGTGAAAGATGGAGAGTGAGAATCGATCGTAAGACCCGAAGTAAAAGTGGGATTGCCACTTTTAGAAATTTCAAGTACTTCTTGAACAAATTCTTCACAAGCAATGTCAATAACATCAACTTGGTTAACTGTTTCAATGATATTGTAGGGGAGAGTTTTAGTATCACCAACTTTGAAGGTCACGGATTGGTCATCATGTCTAAGGGTCATTTGTTCACCGTTGGAACTATATTAAGGCTCGGGCCGTCCTCAAGAAAGAGTCTTTCCGAAGGATTAAGGGAGCCCAAGGATCGGCAACGTAATCAACGATCACAAAATCGGCAGGAAAGAAGAACGTTCCAACTTTCACGAAAACATCCTCGGCGATGCCGGTTGGAGTAGAAATCATTCGGTCGGCAAGCTCAAGTATCATTCTAGTTTTGGTCAAAGCTGGGAGACTTAGTTCTTTCCAAATGGAGAAAGCATTAGTTGGTGCTTGCACCGAAGATCGGCTAAGGCTAAGCCATCATTCATTCTGGAAAATCACCACTGTAATAAGAAATCTACAGGGTCTCAAAGTTTCTCGGGGAAACTTTTTAGGATAACCGCCAAGCAATTTCTCAGTTTCACCCGGTGGTCTTTGTCAAATTGAATAATTTTACCTTGTCATTGAGAGGAGCTTTCTAAACATTGGTGCAATTTTGGGCATTTGTAGGAGAGCAGTCAGCGAAACTTAGCTCGAAAATGGAGATTCCGAAAAAACTCCATAAATTTTGAACTAGTCGATCATCTTTTCACGAATTTTCTTGTAGGCTTTGAAGGATAAGCGCATGTTGGTTTATTTTTGGAACAAACCAACGGTCTCACAATTTGGTCATCAGTTTGGACCACCGGAGGTTGGATGTTTTCGGTGCTTGGTTGCACCGTATCCTTTGTCACCTCGGGTTCATTTTCGTCTCTTTGGAGGAGAAGAAGTTTGAGGCCAATGTAGGAAAACCAACGCTTCGGGTAGTGATTACTTTCATCATCACTTTGGGTTAGCAATGGTGTTGTTGGAAGAGAACCGTGCCCGAAGTTAGAAGCAGTATTCCTTTCTCACAATTTTTGGTGATAGGTTGTTATATTTGCCATTTGATTTTGCATATTTTGCATAACCGCGTCATTAGCTTTGAGTAAGTGATAAAATGGACTTAGACAACACCGGGTTGGATGGCTAGAGCGGAGCCTTGTATTGGTGGAGCTTGAAAAGTCGGGGGTTGATTAATCTAAGGTTGGTAACTTGTCATTGATGAAATTAATTACCTCGATTTGGTTCAAATTGTTTTCCCGCTTTGGTTGAAATTGATCCCCGATTTGGTGTTTTGATGGTTTTGCATAGGAGGAAACGGGAGGTACGAATTTGTTAGCAACCAATCTGAGGTCGGTAATGGCATTCCCTTGGTTGTAAGTTAAACTGAGGCGGCTTGTGATACGTATCTTTGGATATTGTCACGATAGTCATGGTGGTGGGAAATTTGGTAAGAATGACCACCCCGCAAGTTACACAACTTTGCTCGATCGCTTTTACGGGCACGGGAGCTGGAGTTTGGTTTTTCTTATCGAGAATCAATGCTCTAACCATATCTTTTAGCTCAGCAACATCGGATGAAACTGCTGGGGTGGAAGAGCTCGTACTCACTTTGGAACAATGGACTTGCTTGTGATGACGAACTTTGGACTGTTATCGATGATTTTTAGGCATTCTCGAGGCATTTTATCCAAATTGTTACACCAGACAGCGGAGTTTAATGAAATCTTGATCATTAGATTTAGGCATTATAGATGTATCGAGTTGATGCAATTTGAAATCCCCATGATGCGGGCCATCCCCTAAGAAGATCAATGAATCGGTCCATGCCTCGTTAAAACATTTCATCAAAATTTTGTTGAAATCTCATGATTTCATTTCGAAGATTTGTTGTTTACAGGGAGGGAAGAATTTGTTAATGAATTTCGAAACAAGATCATCCCATGTAAGAATCGATCGAGGGGGCTCTTTTTCAAGCCAAATCCGGGCTGCTCCCTCGAGGGAAATAAGAAAATGCATAGCTAAACCGAAAGTACTGGGACTATCGGGAATTCATCGTAGAAGTGATCTTGTTGAAATATCGGATGTGGGCATGTGGGTCTTCTTTATCGTGTCCAAAAAATTGCTTGTTTTGAACAAGATTAAGTAGACCATGCTTGATCTCAAAGTTGTTCGCGGTAATTTCGGGAACAACGATCGCATCCTCGTAACCCTCGGTGGGTGCTTCGAGTAATTGTGCCATAGTTCGATTATCGTCCATCGTAACTATGGGAGGATTGGAAGTTTCTTGATTGTTATTTGGTTTCTCAAGATTTGGTGATTCAACAGAAGTTTGTCGGACTTGTGGTTGTCGACGTCTACGGACTTGAGAACGAGTGCGCATGCACAAAATGGATTTTACAATTCTTGATAAAACCAGGAAATCAAGTTTTCACAGGATTTTACAAATCAAAGAACAACCGTATAATTCACCTAATGAAAGTGTATAGTTCTCCCAAGTAAAGCGTATAAATCACCAAAGCAAATGATGTATAAATCGCCTTAAGAAACAACGTATAAATCGCCCTTGGAAAAAACACGTATAAATCGCCTATGGAAAATTTACGTATAAATCGCCTGTGGAAAAACACGTATAATTAGCCTTAAGAGAAAAAATGTATAGTTTGCCTGAGAGAAACACACGTATAAATCACCTGAGACAAAATACGTATAAATCGCCTTTGGAAGATACGTATAAATCGCCTTTGAAAGTTACGTATAAGTCGCCTGAGTAACTTAACGTATAAATCGCCTTTGATAAATACGTATATGATCGTTGCCAAACTACACCTTAAAATATATATAATATATAATAAAATATAAAATATATATAGTAAGAATAGTCTAGAAACAAAATCAATAAAAACCGGAAGTAGTATAGAATGTTCCGGGTCGTTTATACCCAATCGAGGCTGGTTGGAGAATCGATACAGCGGAAGATTGGAGTTTGAATGAGGAAAATTGTATTGAGAGTGTGGAAGTTAAATTAAACACATAACAAACAAAAACGTTTAAACCAGAAAAACCTAAAAAATATGAATTTAAGACTAGAAACACGAGAGCACGAATCCGAACAAAAGGGTCAAAACCTAAACATATTCAAATTTACCCTACAAGGAATTTTCACTTCTAAATACTCTAGACCGAAAAACGAGGTGTTTGACCCAAAAACGAGTCAAGACAAAAACCGCACCCGAGCCCGTTCCTTTAAAAAGTCAAAAAGTTACAAAAATGACCTACAAAAAATTTTTATAGTTTTCATACAAACTATTGACTAAATAAATTTTTCTAAAAAAGATGAAATATTTTTTTGATATTTTGTATTTTTTATGATTTTTTTAAACTTTTAACTAAATTAAATTATAAAAAATACTAAACGACTTTTAAAAATTCTGAAAAATTTACCTAAAATACTTTAGACTATAACTAACCTACGAAAAATAAGAAACTAAAAATTTGCTTATAAATAAGCCCGCAAATAAGCTGTAACAGCTTATAGCATATAAGGGTGAAAACTCCCTTATATACAAAGCCACTTGGGACTTTAAGTAAAAGTCCCAAGGGCGCAGCGGTAAGTGTGTGTGTAAAAGAGGGGATGTATCGAGGGTAGAGACCCGGGTTCGAGTCTTGCTCACCCGGGTAACCCCTTGTCTTCCCCTTTTTTTTCGAAAAACTTTGTGAACCAAAGTTGTTAAGCTTATTGAGCTTAACAACTTTCAAAACTACAACTTTTTTTGAAAAGCTATAAATAAGCTTAAAAAGAGCTTCTAAATGTGACAGAAACTTAAATGAGCTTAACAGCTAAAATGCTAAGTCATTTGGACACTTGGGATACTTAAGCTAAAACTAGGGCTAAATAAGCTAAGGGAATAAACTAACTTATCCTAAATAAGCTCTTAAAACTAAAATGTGACAACTAAATAAGCTTAAAAAGGGCTTAAATGACAGAAAACTTAAACTAAGCTTAAAAGGCAAAAGGGCCAGGACAGTTAACAAAATAAGCAAAGAAAGTGGCAAATAAGCACTCACAGCTTATCACTCCATCCTAAAAAGCAACTAGGAGCACAAAGAAGCAATTGAGTTAAGCTCAATAAGCTAGAAAGTGGCTTATGCACACAGCAGTACTAACCTTGGAAGTTAGTACTGTTGGTGTGAAATGGCTTAGAGTCCACTTTTGGCTCAAAAATAAGCAACAAGGAAGGTTTCTTAAGGACTGAAATTAAGTGTACTTATCTAAGAGCTTATTGGCTCTCAAAATAAGTCAAAAGCTTGGGCTTAAGTTCTCTAAAAAGCTAAGAGAGAGAAGGCTTAAAATTCACCCCCTAGCACCAGGGGAGAATTAGCTAAAGACAAGGGCTTATATTGACAGCTTATTTTAAGCTGTTAAATAAGCTCAAATTAAAAGACTAAGTTAAAACAGATAAAAAAGACTAGGAAATGGACTTGTGCACAAATTTTAAACTTCCAAAAACCATTTAAGATTGCTGAATTTAACTCTTGAAAAAGGGACTTTTAGCTTTTTAAAAACTGACACTTAAAACTGGCAATTTTGACTCAACAAAGTCAAATGACTTAAAGTGTTTTTGACACCTTGTTTAAACACACTAATGACACACTTTTGACACCACAACTTCAAGTATCCAAGTGCTTATCCAAATAAGCACTTTGGGCTTTCTTAAAATCCAACAGTTTCAAAAAGTGACTTAGAAAACCTTGAAAAACATTTTTCAAACTTAAAAACTTTTAAAAATAGCCTCAAATAAGCTTAATACTTAAGCCAAAGTTTACCAACTTGACAACAACCCATACCACTTCCCTTTTTGACCCGTTTTCATTGTTAACCCAAACACCCCCTTAATTTTTAAAAGTGATTTTTAAACATATAAAAGCTAAATTTAACTGAACTTTTTAAAAGACTACTACTACTTATGCAATTTTAAACAATAAAAAGATAAAAAGCTAAACAAATAAGCACTTAAAAAGGATGATAAGCTAGAATAGTATTTAAGCTATTTTTGACAGTTTTGGATCAAATTGCATGAAAATGAAATGAAAAGCATTAAAAGGCATGCTTAGGCCTAAATGAACACAAATGAGCACAATAGAACATTAATAAGCTAAGAATAAGCCAATAAGCAATTGCTACAGTAACTTTTTAAGCAAAATTTAAAGAGAATTGTACCTTTAACCCTTGCTCAAAACAGGATTTTTGAAACCTAATGAGCTCTAAAACTACCCACAGCTTATGAATAAGCTAAAA
The DNA here is from genome assembly GCA_026074375.1 of Tanacetum coccineum. Classification (NCBI taxonomy): domain Eukaryota; kingdom Viridiplantae; phylum Streptophyta; class Magnoliopsida; order Asterales; family Asteraceae; genus Tanacetum; species Tanacetum coccineum. Next base: position 32,461 of record BQNB010027113.1, on the reverse strand, counting down.
CTAAGCAATCCCAATAAGCCTTCCAATATTGCTTATTCATCCATTCTTGATCCAACAGTAACCTTGTCTTTTGAATTTCTCTCAAAGTTGTATAATAATTTAGAAACAGGTTATAAAGTATGCCTTAAATGAAAGCTTAAAAGTTTTTAAGAGACATTTGCAATTTAGAACACAAATATAAAAGGAACGGAATTTTCATTAAAAAGTGAAATACGAGTACATAAAAGACTAAACTGAAAACTTAATACACTTAAAAAAACTTCTAAAACACTAAAAAAACTACTCTTGGCCACAATGGGCTTACAAAGCTTAAATAGGAAAACACAAGCTAGGGTTTGGGACATGGTCGTCTTTTTTGTCTTCACTTGGGTGTGCTTTCTTGTAGACACACAAATGAAGTGTGTTTGTTTTGTGAGAGCCTTCAAAAGCTAATCCCAGCCATCCATGGTCCTTGTGCTTCTTTTAAATTGATCACAGCCCTCGAATCTTATCCTTGAAAAATGGGTGGATTGCCAGCTTGGCAGTCTTACAGCTGGGGTGATAGTGGAGAAGGGGAGGGATGATTGTCCATGGGGTTGTTTGGGTTTGCAGGATAAAGGGGAAGAAGGAGACCCGTGATTGGGTCTTGGGGTTTTAAAAAAAGCGGGAAAAAGTGTTATAAAGGGTGACAGGGACGGGTTTGGTGGTTTGCCAACTTTGGTCCCTCAAGGTGTGTGTGGTGTTTGCAGTTTTCGTCCTTGGTTAATGCAAGTTTGGGGACTTGGCAGTTTCAGTCCCCAAAGGTTATACATGGAGTTGCAGTACACGTCCTTGTTAGTTATAACTCTTTGGCCTTGGCAGCTTTGGCCCTTGGGGTTTTTCTTTGCCACTTTGGCAGTTTTAACCCTTGTCTTCTTTTTCTCGTTTTCTTCTTTAAATAAGTTTAGGGTTTTGACAAATTTAGCCCTCAAACTTATTTTTCTTGACTTTTGGCTTCGGGGTTGACTTGGGTTGACTTTTCTATACTTGGGCTTGGACTTTGACTTTGTCTTTTTCCTGCTTTTCCATTCCGTGTCCGGTTTTGTCGTTTTGGCTTCGTTTTTCGTCCTTTTCTTAGATATCCGTTCCTGCACAACACAATTAGCAAAACAAGCATATATTTGGCATTTTAAGTCCGTTTTTGGTTATTTTAGCTTGTTTTTAAAGGTAAAAGGTATGTGTAATTAAACACATACCAAAATCCCCCATACTAAGGTATTGCCGTGTCCTCACGCAATGTTATGAAGTAAACATTTACGAAAACTAAGAATCTCAATCCCCCTCGACTAATAACCTCGAAAAGTAGCTAAGTGTTCGTCAAGGGGAACTAAAGAATCAAAAGCTTCGACAAGTCCCGTTTTCACCATTTTTTATCTATACACTAACTATCCCTAATATTTTTGGATTTTCCTTTTTCTTTTCTCGACTTCCTGTTTGACTTCCTTTATTATATCAACATTGGGATCATAGAATGAGAAACGCCCATAGAATAATCTACGGATGTCCTGACGGATAAATTCATCGTCCCCGATTTTTCACTAGTTCCAAACCAAGCAATTAAACAAGATCATTTGTCAATATAAGTCTAAATGCTAAGCACTCATACTTATGACTTGTGAACTTTTAACTCCCAACATGAATATATGATTTAAATGTGTGTACTCATTTCAACTCAATCATAGATCAACTTATTTCCATAGTCGTAATTCAAGATGAATCATGACTCAAAGCAACAACTTATTAGGACCTTGTAACTTGATTTTAAAGAACGACTTTTAGAATAATTTCAATGGTTTATGGTTTCATCTTAAATACCATCAACCAACTACCTCACTATGCGATCAAAAGAAGAATATGAGTGGTAAAGGGTAGGTATTATCCCATGATCCAACCAGAACCGGAGGGATCTACCCAAGGACATTCCATAGATAGAATATAAGTCCTTAGGAATGATGAAGTAGAATGAAAATGGGAATAATGTTAACTAAGGCATGAGTTATCATCAGAACAATCACAACAAGATGATAATGAGGAAGCATTGGTTTAACATTGAAGGGGTTGAAGAATGAAAAAGAAATATATGGATCAAGGGTGAAAAGAAAGAAGCCCTCCACAAACTTTAAGCAGAAACCGGGTCAATACATAATCTATCGAATATCATAAAGATGATATTTGGTATTGAAGAAAGACGTCATGGACCCAGTGATGCAATGCACAACCCTTCCAAGCCACTCAAGATTCTCTCAAAAGAATCTTGTTTCATTATCACAGAGATTAAATGAATAATCTATTGACATCTCACTCCGAGATTGTTGATATTGAAAAGGTGGCAGTCTGCTCCAGCCCCCGATCACAAAAACCAAAACGCACTTATTAAGTCTAGAGCCAAATGAGATCAAATTATAAATCTCACATAGGACACAAAAGTACATTTGTATTAAAC
>BQNB010027113.1:0-15000 GCA_026074375.1 Tanacetum coccineum | reverse complement strand
TCTTCGAGACTCCCTTCCGAACAACCACAGTTTGTAGTGTACAAAGCTCCACAAGACGAGCATTCCTTAATCGCGTACAGGGAATTTAAACGACGATCGAATAACGTCATAAGAATTAAACAATAAGAGGGATAGGAAAAGAATTAAATGATATGAAGAAAAAGAAGATTATTTTTGATTTTTCGAAATTTTTCCACAACATATTTTACAAATGGACAAAACGAGATAAGAAAAAGAAGATTATTCGGGTCGTAGTTCGTTGGAATAACCCTCTTTATACCCCTCTTGTAGTTTGTTTAACTTTCAAAGGTGAGCCGTACATCGCAAGTGACACAAAAGGCAAGTTTTTGAATCTTTGGTTCGGGAACTTATTATGGATAATACTCCAGTTGAGAGTATTATTTTGATGGTGTTCTTTAACCAAATGAATTTTTTTTTTCTATTTATGGACAATGTTTTTATATTTTTTTGGTTTTTTTTTTCTTTTTATATGATAATTATACTAAAAGAAATGAAAAATATTTTTTTATTTTTTGTATTTTTATGAAAATAAAAGAAATATTCACAAATTCAAACACAATTTGTCAAACGTTACGATAATCGTTTTACAGCCTCCCCGGCAGCGGCGCCAAAAATTGATTCGATGATAATATATATATATATATATAATATATAAGCAAACACTCAACCAATTACCTTTGCACAAGGAATGGTTAAAAGTTCACCAAAATAAAATATATATGTAGCCGGAAGTATGATTCCCGGGTCGTTTTGTCCCAACGAGGCTTGAATGGAAAATCGAATGACGGATTGATGATTGATGTTTGAATATGACAAGGATATGATGAGTTTTCTATTTCTACCAATCAAATATACAAAAACGATTAAATAAAACCTAAAAACGAAAGCTATATAACTTAAAACCTAAAACGGGCACGAAAAACGAGGGCTAAAAACCTAAATTTTTTATAAAAATTACACTAAGTGGAGAAAAAGTGCAGAAATTTAACAAAATTAAAAACCCCAAATTTTATCTAATGGTTAAAGCTTAATTAAACTAATTAAAACTAAACCTAACTAATAATTAAACTAAAACTAACAAGGACTAACAATGGACTAACGACAGGGACTATTTGTGACAAAAGACCAAAATAAATTCTTTTTTTCCTACCCTGAACCCCAATCCCGATTTTAGTCCAAGTCCCCAAAAAGTGCTGATTTTAAAAAGTCGTTTTTAGCCAAAACGCAAAACACGAAAGTTGTTCACAACATGTTTTTAAGCAACTTTAATAAAGACACCTTGCGAAAATAAGCTCAAATTCAAAAAGGAGAGATGTTTTGGAAAGCTTATATGTTGCTTAATCTGATTCCAAAAAGCTTTTTCAACCAAACACAACTTAACTTAACTCGATTTGCATCAAAAAGTAGTAAACTCTAACTTTTTCTTAAATAAGCAAAAATAAAAATAAGCTAAAATCACCAATAAGCCAAACGGTATGGAGGAGAGTCAGTTCGACCCTTGGACTCTCCTTTTTGGAATTTTTTTTTTAATTTTCTTTTTGCAACTTTATAAAACAGATAAAAATAAACAAATTTAAAAAAGTGACTTTTTAAGAAACTCAAAAATAAGCTGAGAATAAGTAAAAGAAATGGTGGCAGATTGCATTTTATAAGCTAAGTCCTTTATAAGCAATCTGTTGGCAAGTTTTTAAGCCAATTAAGCTAAGGAAAATGAAAACTAAGTTAAAAGCAGATAACTCTATTTACCTTTAAGCAAGGTGAACAAAAATGAGCACAAAAGAACAAGCAAATAAGCCAGAATAAGCAATAAGCACTTAAGCTAAAACTGTGAGCAGACAGCCTAAGGGACAGACTTGGGCTTAATTTTTAAGCCACTAGGAGTGACTCTTAAGGTTTAAGGCTTATAGGGGCTTAAAGAACAGCTTAAAGGCTATCTAAAAATGCAAAGGAAACAAAAATTGAAACAAAGATAAGCTATAAATGGGGCTATGAAAAAAGCTGTCCACAAAGGGCTATACAAAATTTAGCTTTTTCAGTTTAAAAGGGCAAATAGCAGCCCTTAAAATCAGTTGCAAAATAAGCTCCAAATGCAAAAAGAAGTAAAAACAGATGGAGACTAGCTCCTAAAGAGCTTATGCACAAAAATTTGAAAGCTAAAAATATGTTAAACTATCTGATATTTGAAAGTGAAAAGGACAATTTTTTAAAGCTAAAAACCAATTACTAGGACTTGACAGATTTTTGAAGACACAAGTAAAACCAAAAGGACTCTATACTACTCTAATTTGACACTAAAATGGACATAAAAAAAACAACACTCAAAACAGACTTGAACACAAAATCAAATAAGCAATGTACCAACTGTTATGAAAACACAGTTTTGAACAAACTTTTAGAAAATCTTTGAAACAAACATTAAGACTAAAACTTTTTGAAAAACAGCTTATGCTTAACTCAAATAGGCTGGTTAAACTTGGTCAAATGACCCAAATGGTTTCTTTTACAAAAATTACCCACTTTAACCCTTTGACCCAAACACTCCCTTAAGTGGCAAAAATGCTTTTTAAAACTGATAAAGGGTAAGTTAAGCAAAAGGTTTTTTTAAAAACAAATGTTTACCAAGCAAGGTTAAGCTAAAATAAGCAAGTATAACACAGCAATAAGAACTGAATAATCAAACTAAGCAATAAGCTGTTAAGAGCATATAAAGGACAGTTACAAGTAAAAACATAAAACAAGGACAAATAAGCAATAAAGAAAAACAACTAAGCATAAAACAGCACAATAAGCAACAATAAGCAAGAAATAAGCAGTATTAAGCACTTGAATAGTAAAAATGCAAAAATCTAAAAGAGAGGCTTACAAGGGTCCAAAGCTAATGAGAATGAGTTTAAGGACTCCAACCAGTCCTTAAACAACCTATGTGTCTCCCAAGAGACTCTAATCCACGGCCATCCAAAATTTGCCGTGCTCCTTGCTTTCTTTGACTTTTTTTTGTTGACTTTTTTTGATTTTTGATTTTTTTGACAGTATGTAAACCAAGCTGATATATTAGTTTTTAAGAACTCAAAAACTCATATAAAACCTTAAGAACAATTTTTAAATGACAAGAAGGCTCAAATGATAGTAATGTAAAGAAAACTTGTATTTGCATAAAATTAGAATAAAAGATTACAAGACTGAAATATTAAAAGACAATAAGTAAAACTGACTTAAAAGTAAACTGAATTAAAAACTACATAAAAGATAAAAGATTAGATGCCTCATGGGCTTACAAATGGGTCCTATTTATACTACTCTAGGTCTTCTCCTCATCTCTTGGTCTTGTGCTTTCTTTGTGAGAGAGAACAGAGGTGTGCTTGTTATGTGAGTGAAAAGCCCAAAGCAATCTCAGCCTTTAATTTCCATTTGTGCTTCTTTGGTTTCATCATAGCCATCGAATTTGATTGGGAAGTGTGGGATTTCCAACTTGGCAAGGTAACATGTGACTAGGGTTTTAGTGGAGAGGGTGAGGTTTTTGTCCATTGGAGGTTTTAGGGGTTGCAGGGTAAAGGTGGAGAAGACAACCCGTGAGTTGTACTTGGGTTATTTTGGCGGGAATTTTGGTTATAAAAGAGCAGGGGTGAGGTTTGGTGATTTGACATATTTGGCCCCTCAACCTTTATTCTTGTATTGCACTCTTTGTCCTTGTGGTGATGAAGTTTTTGGGAAATTGGCATAAACAGCCCCTCAACTAGTATAATTATATTTCATGAATCGTCCTTGGTGGTAATAATTGTTTTCAGACTAGGAAAGTTTGGTCCTTGAGGGTTATTTATGTTATTACATTTGAGGTCCTTGTGAGGGATATAAGGGTTTGGGATGTTGGCAGTTTAAGTCCCTCAACGTTATATATGGGCCAATTATATGATATGTTTTGGGCCGTTTGGTTTAGAAAGGATTTTTGGGCTTCATTTTTATTTTGGGCTTTTTGGTAAGTGTAGTATATAAGTGGGCTGACCCGGGCCCACTTTTGACAATTAGGTTTTCGGGTACGGTTTTCGATGCTCTTTCCAAGTCCACTTCTCGGGGTTGACTTTGACTTTGACTGGTTGACTTTTTGGCTTCGACTTTGACTTTGTCTTTATCACGCTTTACCATTCCGTGCTCGGTTTTGTCCGTTCTTGCTTGATTTTTCGTCCTTTTGTCGGATATCCATTTCCTGCACAACACAAATGCAAAACAAACATATATATGGCAGTTTTTGTCTGTTTTTGATCATTTAAGTCTGTTTTTTTATGGAAAAAGGTATGTGTAATTAAGTACATACCATCTACAAACAAGGCCTGGTGTGATGATTTTGAGGTCTTGATGAAAGGAGAATTTGAGATGAGTGCTATGGGTGAGTTAACATTTTTCTTAGGCTTACAAGTGAAGCAAAAGCCTGATGGGATCTTTATCAGCCAAGACAAGTATGTCCAGGACATGCTTAAGAAATTTGATATGGAGAGTGTGAGACCTGCAACAACACCCTTTGAAGCTTCAAAGCCAAAATCCAAGGATGATCCCTGAGATGCTGTTAATGTTCATTAGACAGATCACATGTAGGTTCCTCATGTATTTGACAGCTTCAAGGCCTGTTATTCAGTTTGCAGTGAGTGCATGGTTCTAGATCCAGGTTTCACCATTTGACCTTCAAATTTGAATGATGTCAAGAAGATCTTTAAGTATCTTAAAGGCCAACCAAAACTAGGTCTATAGTACCCAAGAGATTCTCCCTTTGTGTTGGAAGCATATAGTGACAGTGACTATGATGGTTCTAATGGTGATAAAAAATCAACAACTAATGGATGTCAATTCCTGGGTAGAAGGTTGATTTTATGGCAGTGCAAAAAGCAAACCATTGTGGCTATTTTCCACTGAAGCTGATTTGTTGTTGTGCTAAACTGTTGTTGGTAGGTACTTTGGATCAAAATTAAATGTTGATGAATGGAGTTTCAACTTTATGAACACCAAAATTTTATTTGATAATCAAAGTTCCATTTGCATTGTTAAAAATCCAGTTTTTTTCACCAAAAGAACAAAGCATCTTAGAAATTAGGCACCAATTTATTAGAGATGCAAATGAGAATATCTTATCCAGGTGCTGAAGATTCACAGGATGAAAAATTTGTGGTTGATTTGTTAACCAGGCATTTGTGGACCTAGGTTTATATCTAGTGGTTCACCATTGGGATGCTTAAATCCTAGGATGCCTTGGGTAGGGGTGGATTTGAGTTTCAAGGGAGGTAACTGCCTTTAGTAAAATTTTCTATGTTGTAGTTTTCTCTTTTATGTTACCACACCCCTTAGTTTTCAAACATATTTTTTCTCTTGGTAGTTTTCATTTTTTTTCTATGATTGTTTTAGGTTGATTAATTTGTAGTTAAATTTTCCTTTCTTTGTTTTTGTTTTGTGAGTTTTGGTCTAACCTTTTGCAGATGAATGATTCATGAGTGTGAATTTGCATGGAGAATGTGGCCTTATACTGATGACAATGAACTCCTTTTGGATTGGTTTTTTTGGTGTTGCAAGAGTTCCTACTGGTAGCTTTACTTGTTCCTACTGGTAGAACAATTCCTACTGGTCTTGTTATAGGGCTTTCTTTTAGGGTTGACTTTTCTTTGAGCGGGTGTCTTAAATTGAGTTTTACTTTAATTCAAAGTTATAGTTGAGACAATTGGGCATTTAATTCATCAAAGGGTCACCTATTTAAAGGGATAATTACTCTTTACTCTTATTTTTACAGTTACTTTTTAGATCAAACCCTAATTTTTAACAGCCCTTTTTACTCACTCCACTCACTCTTTGAAAAACTCGATTTCCTCTACCAACCAGTAGTAACTTACCCTTGCAATCATACACCAGCACTAACACTCAACCACATTCTTTGTAATCATCAAATCAATGGCCGCACTTAAGTATCGTGATGAGCACAACAAGGTGGGTTTCTTGGAGAAACCAAAAGGCAGTGCCGATTATCACCAAGGGTTCGCACATAAGGTATGCTATTACCCATGACCCCATCATCTATGACTCGTTGGTCAAACAGTTCTGGTCCACGGCCTCTCTCAGAGCTTCTGAGGAAGGCCCTCCAGCTATACTGGCCACCATTGATAGGACTCCCTATACTATCACTGAATCATTAGTTAGGAGCCAACTTTAATTAGATGATGATGGTGGTGTTGAGGACTTGCCCATAGCTGACATATACTTAGGTATGGACAATCTTGGATACCCCACTGAAGGCAAGCTGACCTTCCACAAAAACAAATTCTCACCTCAATGGAGGTTCTTAGTTCACACTATCTTGCATTGTCTCAGTACCAAATCAGGTAGCTGGGATCAATTTGGAAGCCAAGTGGCTATTGCTCTTATTTGTTTGACTGAGGGGAGGAGGTATAATTGGTCAAGCTATATTTTCAAAGGGATGGTTAACAACATCAACAATCCTAAAAAGTTTTTGATGTTTCCTAGGTTTCTTCAAATGATTTTGGAAATTGAACCTAAGATTACCAAACAATATCATGCTTTTAAACTGACAAGCAAAATGTTTGCTAACATGAGGTTAAATTTTCAAGGGGACCACATGCCACTTTTGGGTACAATGCTTCCCCCTGCTCAAGCTGCTATTGCAGGTGAAAGTTCAGGGGAAGCTGCACCATCTAACCCTCAGACTGTCCCTGAGACTATCACTGAACCTGATCACTCTCATGATCATGAATCCACACCACCCAGACCAACAACTACTACTTCTAGTGCTCTAGTGAATGAGCAGGGTCCCTCTTCAGACCCTAACATTGCCTCTTCTTCAAGACCTCATGAGTCTGCTCCTGACCTATTCACTTCTACAAATGTGGAAGATGAAACAATGGGAGGTTCTTTTCATACCTCACCTCCTAGGTCCACTCAAGCTCCACCTGAAGGTACAACCTCAGGAGGTGCTGAGGACCTTGATAAACTAACAGCTTTGTCTTCTCTAGTGTCCACTCTTGTGCAGAAAGTGAATACTCAAGAATCTGAACTTAAAGCACACAAGCTGCTGTTCAAGGAGGTAGTAGGAAAGCTGGTTAAGAAGGTAAAATTGTTGGAGGATAAACTCAAAGGTAGAAAAAGGAAGTTTGTGATGACTGATTCTGACAAGGAAGAGGATGCTGAGCAAGATGTGGATCCTCTTATCAAGCTGGCTAAGGCAGCTGCTACAGCTGCTGCTGCTTCAGCTATTCTATGGTGGTCTCATGTAGCTGATATTCCGACTAGTTCCTCTATTCTTCTGGTGAGTTTGCTGTGGTTATGTGTTCCTGTGGTGCTACTACTGGTCTCTCTGCTGTCTTCCAAAAAGGGTAAATCTCCTTTGTTAGAAGAAGACCTCAGTCAGAGAAAGAACATTTAGGCAAAGAGAGGAAGACAGGTTAGGTGAAGAAGCTGCTAGGAGAATGTATGAAGAAGAGCAGGATGAGTTGGAAAGAGAGAGAGAAGAGATGCAGAGGAAAAGACAACAGGATGTGCTGAATTCAGCAAAATACTATACAGATTCTGATTGGACTGACATAATGGGTCAAGTCCATGCCAATCAAGGACTTACTGCTGATCTTTTGGGTCCTGATGTCAATGAAGATAACACTTTGCTTGAAGATGGTAGGGTCTGATTGCTAAAGAGAAGAGATTTGGCTGCACAGAGGTTTCAGGACAAGAGGATATAAACCTATGAACTATGCAAAACAGGATGCATATTTTGAGACACTTTTTGTGAAGATCAATGCTCCACCATTTTATATACAATGATGACCATGAAGCATGTGAAGTCATTTCTGTTGATCAACTCATAACTGAGTTTGACTCAAAATCAGATCAGCTATTGCAGATTAATATCTCTTAACATCAGGAGGTCTCTAAACCGACCTGGTGCAGATTTGAGAACATGCTTGTTCAAGAGTCCCAAACCAATTAAGCTCCAATTCTTTCTGCTCCTGATGAATCACAACAACCATCTGCTGAAGTTCCACCTACTGCTACTCAACACTCATCTGAATTTTCATCACAACCTACTGTTCCATCTGCTGAGCCAAGAACCCATTCCTATGGTACCAGGAGAAAGTCTCTTGGAGCCAGGAAGAAGTCCTCGACTGAGTTGGATTTGACTGCTGATGATAGGTCCTTCATTAGAGTTCTCTCTGATGATTCTGATGACTCTAATGATGATGATGACCCTCCTAATTTTTGGCCTGCATTTGCTGCTTGGGAGGTGATACCTACTGGACTAGGAGATGTCAATGCTTTGTACTTCATGGATAAGTCTTCCAAGTACTTTACTCATCTCAGGGAAATTCTTCATTTGGTTGATAGGAAAGATTTGTTTAAACTCTATGGAATGGTAGTTCCGTACTATGAAGAGCATCCTCTAGCTGGTAATGGTATGATCCTATGGGGTGATCTACAAGTCTTGTTTGAATCTCATGAAGGTGGTACTGGTGCTGGTGTTTGGGCAGATCAACAGCAATGGGTTATCAGGAGTTGGAGGTTATTTCCTTTTTCAGGTGTTCATGTGTTGGAGACAATTTCTGGAGAGATTCTGTATATGTGGCAGGTCACTCCTTATCCTCTTTCAGTCAACTCATGTTGAAAATGTGAAGGCACAATTGGAGGTTGAAATTGATGGGATTGGGAATGATATGACTTATGCTGAGCAGCTGATTCAGTTCATCAAGAATCAGTTGCTGCTTAGTTTCCTTCTGCTGATCTGGTATCTTGTCCACCCCCCAAACCTTTTCTCCTTTATATTACTCTATCTGTTTGTTTTGTTTATGTTAGTCTTTTGGTTTTTCATCTATCTTTGTGAAGCTTGTTGTAAATTGGTTTTTGCTTTTTGGAAAAACTTGGTTTTTTGGTATACTCTTTTGGTAACTGGTTCACATAGTTTTATAAACTGTAGAGATGAGCACTTGGTTATCAGGCATCATCTTTTGTATTTCAGTGATCTAATTTGATAAACTGGTTTTATGGCACAATCTTTAACGGGAATTTTTTTTTGGTGCAACACATTGGCTCTCAATTGAGGCTTTTGGCTAGAATTATTGAATTTTGGTTACTCAATTTACCAGGCATCAGGATTATCAAGTTGATGTATGGTTTCAATTCCCAGGTCTATGACCAGACTGAATTGATATAGCTTTAATGATTTCCTTAAAATCATAGAGTCCCTCAACTGACTATTGTTTCAAGTACCAATGAGTTGAGATTGTTTGCAATCCACCATGGGAGTACCCCTTTTTGGGTCCCAAGGATTGTCTAGCCCACAAGCAAACGGCTATGTGGTAAAGGCTTATAAAATCCATTGATGGTTGTCAGGTTACCCAAATGATGGTTTCACTTGCCATATTCTTGGAATGAAAAGTGGCTTGTCCAAGAGGGTACGCTCTTGGTAAAGATATATCAAAATATGTTGATGGCTGTGATGGTTTGCCAAAAATCATTAGGGATCTCAACTCGCCAATGTTTCATGTACTAAAGAGTTGAAAATGGTCTCAGTCCTCCATGGATTTGACCCTTTCTGGGTGCCAATGGACTGACTAGCCCAAGAGTGAATGGCTACTTGGTAAAGGCTCATTAAACCCATTCATGTAGCTGTGCTGGTCTTGTTGCGGTCCACTAATCGATGCTGATTTTCTTGTTGCTGATTCAAAGTTTATGAAGGTTGCTTTTGGAGTCGGTTTCAAGATAATTGCTGTTCCATCCTCTGGTATTTTCAACGAAAGATCTATCTAGAAACTTGAAGTTAACTGTGTCAAATTCAAGTTTAGGGGAGGATTGTTAGGAATTTTGTAATAGATAGTTACTACTAGTAGGTATGTAGTTCCTACTGGCAGAGTAAAAGTTCCTGCTAGTAGGTATGTAGTTCCTACTAGTAACGATAATGTTATAGTTTGTGTTGGCAGAATAAAAGTTATTCCTGCTGGTAGAACAATATTAGTCCTGGTAGTATTATGCTTACTACGAGTTGATAGTATAGTTAGTTAGTGATAGGGATATGCATGAGATATCCTAGGAAGTGATAACACTTATCACTTTAGCTTTTAGCGAGTCTTAAGGAAACAAGAAGTTAGGGTTTCATGTGTATTTAAGAAACCTACGGCCTTGGATGAAGGCAGCTGATTGAATCGATCAGAAAAACACGTTTATTATCAATAGAAAAGATCCATAGAGGATCATTGTTTTTAGTAATTCTTTAACTCTGTTGTTTATATTCCACATAAACAATAGTTTCATTTGTTAGAGTCTCACTTAGAGTTGCTTGTGATTACATAAGTGCTCTACAACCTCAACAGGCGTAAAGATCTATCTAGGGCTGGACCTACACCTACTACTGAGTCACCAGGATATGTTGTTGAGTCAGATCCAGAAGAGTATGAGGGTGATGAGACGGAGGATGGTCCTGTTGAATATCCCATGGACGGGGGAGAGGATAGAGATGATGATGATGAAGGCAGTTCACACAGGGATGACGCCGATGATGAGGATGAGGATGAAGAGAATGAAGATGAGGATGATGAGGAGGAGAAGGAGGAGCAATTAGCTCTGGCCAACTCCGCTGTTGTTGTACCTACTGTTGAGCTTGTTCCCCCCCCTAAGGGAACAGAGCCTGTTACTCCAATACCCTCCAATGACATTACTACCACTGGAGCTAGGATTATTATTCGGCTTTAGGCTTCCATATCGCTTCCACCAGAGACAGAGGTTAAGAGACTTTTAGCCATGCCTACTCCACCTCTATCACCACCTATCTCACTATCACCACCCTCTACAGGGGAGCGCCTTGCTAGGTGCACGGTCCTATCTGCACATTCATCACCACCACCTGTGCCATCACTATTACTACCATCATTTGGGTATCTAACCCAAATCCAGACACTCAGGATAACCTCCACTCAAGCCTTTGTTGACGCAGTTACTGCCGCATTACCATCACCTCTACTATTACCACTACCACCATCTCTATACATACCACCACCTGTTGACCGTAGGGATGATATTCTCGAGTCTAAGCAGCCACCTCGCAAGAGGTCGTGTTTTTTACTCTATGCCTCAAGTATGAGGCCGGGGAGAGTTCTACTGCTAGACCTACCGGAGGTCGAGGGGTAGACTATGGGTTTGTCAGCACCTTAGATGCTAAAGAGAGACGACGAGGGATTAGAGAGGTTGGGTATGGTATTAGGGATACTTGGGTGGATCCGACAGAGGCAGTTCCTGAGATAGCACCTATGACCATGGGAGAGGTTAATACTAGGGTTACAGAGCTTCCTGAGCTCTATGAGCATGATATGCAGGACTTATATGCTCTATAGTGGATGCTCAGGTTAGTAGGAATCGATATACAGCGAGTCATGGACTTGCAGGCGGGTCGTTTTTTTTTTTTTTTTTTTTTGTTTGTTGCTTTTTTTTTTTTTGTTTTTTTTTTTTGACTTGCTTATGAAGGGAGTGGATAGTCAATCAGGAGGACCAGTACTGATTGTAGAGGAGGAGGCCTATGCTTCCCGAGAGGCTTAGGCTCATGCGATAGGATTGAGTCAGGCGGCCCATTATAAGCTTCAAACCCACCGTGAGCAGGTATATGCACACGAGTCCCAGCTCCATGCACATCAGACACAGCTATAGTTGCAGGGTACTCTTATTCAGACATAACACCAAGTACATGAGACTTACTCCCAGATGCAGCAGGCTGAGATGGCAGAGCTTCGAGAGATTGACCGTAGGTGTCAGGCACAGATAGTAGAGACTCTCTGTGTGATGAGTGACAAAAGGGGAGAGATGGATGACATGCAGGCCGAGTTGTTAGCACTGCGAGAGCAGCAGAGGAGAGCTAGACAACCAAGACCAGATGTTAGAGTTCCAGATCACTAGGATGCTTCTAGAGATGCGGATAGTCACATCTAGTAGTTTATGTCATTTTACTTTGCTAGGCAGTTGTTCAGGCATGTTAAGTATTAGGGCATAGCCTTAGATCTTTTGTATTGTATTTTGTGTACCAAAAACTATTTCATGTAAAATTTTCTAGGTTATGAATGAAATAGATGTGTTATGTTGTACTATATACCTCTCTTGTGTTGTTGTCTCATCTGTAAATTATTGTATGTCTTGTCATGACCTCACGTTTTGTCTCTTGTAATTTAGACGAATCATGGCATCTGTGACGAGACGAGGACCGAATACCCCACCTAACATCACCAACCCAAACAACATGACCCCAGAATCCGTTCAAGCTATGATTGATCAAGCTCTTCTACGAAACTCCACTAATGGAGATGGAAGCCACAGTTCACACGGTGATAACCGAAGGAATGTGCAAACTACACGCCCTTGTTTTTATGCCGACTTCATGAAATGTTAACCTTTGAACTTTAAAGGAAATGAAGGCGTTGTCGGTTTAACCCGGTGGATTGAAAAGATGGAATCAGTTTTCAATATCAGTGGTTGTGCTATTAAAAATTAGGTTAAGTTTGCCACCTGCACTCTGTTAGGGGCTGCTTTGACTTGGTGGAATAGTCGGATAGGAACTTAGGTCCTAATGCATATTCAATTACCCTTGGGAAGTACTCAAGATAGAAAAATGACGCACAAGTATTGTCCACTGGTGAATTAGAAACTAGAATTTCGAGTTGTGGATCCTAAGGGTTAAAGGGAACGATGTCCAACATACATGAACGTTGCCAAGAGCTAACCCTGATATGTACCAAGTTTTGCTAATGGAAATTTGAAGGTTGACAAGTTTACATAATTGGACTCCTTGATTACATCTTATGGAAATGTAAAGTCTTCCAGACCCAAGACGTTGGATGAGACTATTGAGTTAGCTAACGACTTAATGGATCAGAAACTCTGCACCTATGCAAAAAGGCAAACTGACAGCAAAAGGAAGGATGACAATTCATCCAGAAACAACCATGGCCAATCAACAACACCTTCAAGAGACAGAATGTCGCCAGGTACTTTAACCCCCAAAAAATATAGGGTCGGGTGAAAAGAAGCCATACGGTGGATCTTTGCCCAAGTGCACCAAGTGCCATTTTCATCACAATGGCACGTGTACTCAGAAATGCCACAAATGTAACAAGGTAGGGCACTTTGCCCACGACTACAGAGGTTCTTGGCAACTCTAATGTTTGCTTATGCTCAGGGGACATTAGGGCAGTCCCAAGGGGAATGGTTGTTTTGAATGTGGAGCTCTAGGACATTTCAAGAGAGATTGTCCAAAATTAAAGAATAAGGATGGGGGAAATGGGAGTGCATAAGCCTGGGTATATACAGTTGGAAATGCAGAGAAGAATGGGAATGCATCGAGGAACCCAGATTCCAATGTCGTCACGGGTACGTTCCTCTTAAACAACCATTATGCATCTATCTTATTTGACACTGGTGCCGATAGAAGTTTTATATCTAATGCGTTTAATTCCCAGATTGACATCGCTCCAACTCCATTAGAAAATAGTTATGACGTCGAATTAGCTGACGGGAAAATAGTGGGGATAGACACTATTGTACGGGGTTGCACTTTAAATTTCTTAAATCATCCGTTCAACATAGACCTAATACTCGTAGAACTAGGTAGTTTCGACGTTATTATAGGCATGGATTGGTTAAGAAGGTGTCACGCCGTGATCGTGTGTGATGAGAAACTTGTTCGAATTCCCTATGGGAATGAAACCTTGATTTTTCGTGGTAACGAAAGTAACAATGGCAGAGAATCTCGGTTGACCATTATCTCATGTTCAAAGGCTCAAGAGTACATGGCGAAAGGATGTTAGATCTTTTTGGCACAAATATCCGCCAAGAAGGATGAGGACAAGTCGGAAGGAAAGCAACTTAAGGACGTACCAATCGTTTGAGATTTTTTGAAAGTGTTTCCCGAGGACTTGCCGGGTCTTCCTCCAGCTTGACTGGTGGAATTACATATCGACTTGATTCTAGGAGCCGCACCTATAGCTCGAGCACCGTATCGATTGGCACTGTTCGAAATGAAGGAATTGTCAGAACAACTACAAGAGCTTTCCGACAAAGGCTTCATAAGACCTAGTTTCTCACCTTGGGGAGCCCCGGTCTTGTTTGTCAAAAAGAAGGATGGGTCATTCAGGATGTGCATTGACTACCAGGAGTTAAATAAGCTAACAGTGAAGAATCGTTATCCACTCCCGAGGATCGACGATGTAACACCCCCAAATTGGGTCGCAGTGGAATAAGGGTCCGGGGCGTGTTACTTCAAGATCAACAGCACAAGATATATATAAGAACGACACAAAAAGTCGCTTAAATTGATACACTGGATTTAATTAAAAGACATATTACAAAAGCTTATAGCTTTACTTGTTCCTTGTTTAATATTACAAAAGATGACATAGATTTCCCAAAATATGACATAAAAGTCTTTAAGCGTGCAATCCAAAACATAACCCAATGCATCCTTGGCACCTCGTGCCTATTGACCTCCTGAAAACATTGCTTAAAATGTCAACAAAAATGTTGGTGAATTCATAGGTTTATGTATTTAAATTATGCAGGACCGCAAGACTTTCCCGTGATGTTACAACATATGCAAACAATCACAAAACCAGATTACATTTACACTAAGCTCATGACACTGAAGCTCGACAGTCTTGTTCGCAAAATATTGCTACTCAGCCCGAAATGATGTTCTAACCCGAAACATCCCTGATTCGACATGCTATAACGTTCGTTCCCGGTGATAGCTAGTCACCCAAACGGGGAGGTCGTTTCCCAAATAGATCTATTAAATAACATTCGCGCTCACATAATGTAATTCCCAACTACATCTATGCAATTAACAGTTCATGATAATGGGCTTAACTTTGGTTATCGCTACTTAGGCAAACATGAAACTCCCTAGTATTATAGCACTTCAATAACTAATAACATATATAATCTATATAGCTATATCACCATCTATTTGTT
>BQNB010027112.1:21110-57924 GCA_026074375.1 Tanacetum coccineum | reverse complement strand
TAGGATTGTCAGGATTAAGACTGTTCAGAGATGGTTGGAGGCCAATTAGCTGATAGCTAGGGGAGAGAGAGAGCTGGGATGATCGAGAGGATTAAGAACTTGAGGTTGGAGAACCTCAAGGTTCATGCTAGGTTGGATATCGAGAGGGATCGTGTGAACAGTCTTCGACTTCATATGTCTCTTTCACAGGAGGAGTTTTGTCAGGTTCGTAAGGATCGTGATAATACTCGGGGGAGACTTAGGAGGTTGGAGTCGTATGTTGAGAGACATTTAGGTTTTTGCCCTTAGATTAGTAGTACCATGATCATGTAGGACACTAGACTGATGGTTAGGTCTAGATGTTAGTAGTAGAAATAATTGTAGATCATGTACCTATTTTGGATTTTGTTGTTACCGAATAATGCTTTTATTCATGAAATGAAAAGCTTGTTTTGATTCTCTCGCCTATTTATCTATATTGTTATTTATTCGTTCTGGAAATCATGTTGTAATTATAGTTTATTTCCTAGCATGTATTAAATTATCGTTATCTAATAATCGTGTATTCGATTCAAAATCTCACCATGGGTTGTGTCTTGTGATGTAGAACAATGACTAACACTCGTTCTGGGATGACCCCTGCCGTAATTGAAGAAATGATCAACCAACGTGTAGACGCAGCTCTAGAGGCTCGTCCGGTTAACCAAGATCTTGGACTCAGGAATGGGAATGACAATAGAGGAGGAGATGGTGATGGAAATGATACTGGAAATGGAAACAATGAAGGCAACAATGGTGACGGTAATGAGAACCGTAATGGGAATGGTAGAGGCGATAGGCCTGGTGCTCGTGAATGTACTTATCAAGATTTTATGAAATGTCAACCACTGAGTTTTAAAGGAACAAAAGGAGTGGTTGGGTTGATAAGATGGAGTGAAAAGATGGAAATTGTGTTTCACATCAGCAACTGTCTAGAAAAATATTAGGTGAAGTATGCTACATGCACTTTACTCGACAGTGCATTAACCTGGTGGAATTCTCACAAGAGAACCATCGGAACTGATGATGCAAACGCTTTATCATGGAGAGAGCTGTTGAAGCAGATGACTGAAGTGTACTGCCTGAGAAATGAGATCCAAAAGATGGAAACCGAGTTATGGAATTTAGTCGGTGAAAAACAATGACATGGCTACTTACAATTAAAGTTCCAAGAACTTACCATGACGTGTACCAAAATGGTCCTCGAGGAGGAGGATCGGGTGGAGAAATTTATTGGAGGTCTTCCCGATAATATTCAAGGAAATGTGATTGCTGCAGAACACACAAGACTACAAGATGCTGTTCGAATTGCCAACTACTTGATGGATAAAAAGTTGAAGGGCTATGCTATAAGAAACGCAGAGAACAAGAGGAGATTGGACAACAACTATAGTGACAACCATAGGAAACAACCACCCCACAAATGACAGAATACTAGAGGTCAGAATGTTGCTAGAGCCTATACGGCTGGTAATAATAAGAAGAGAGGTTATGAAGGAACACTTCCTTTCTGCATAGGTGTAGGCTGCACCACGAGGGACAATGTGCTATGCAGTGTAATAACTATAAGAAAGTTGGGCACATGACAAGAGATTGTAGGGATGTAATTGCCAAAACTACTCAAGGAACTCTAGGGCCGAATCAAAGGGTTATTACGTGTTTTGAGTGTGGAGCACATGGACATTACCAGAAGGATTGTCCTAAAGTCAAGAACCAAAACTGTGGGAACAAAGCAAGAGTTCCTGATGCAAGAGGCAAAGCATATGTCCTAGGAGGAGGTGACGCTAACCCGTGTTCCAATACTGTCATGGGTACGTTCCTTCTCAAAGATCATTAAGATTATATTTTATTTGATTCGGGTGCTGATAGAAGTTTTGTATCAAATACTTTTAGTACATTTCTAGATATCATTCCCTCTGCCTTAGACGTTAGCTACGCTGTTGAGCTAGCTGATGGAAGAACTTCAAAAACCAGCACTGTGCTTAGAGGCTGTACATTAGGATTGTTAGGACATCCATTTAATATCGACCTGATGCCCATAGATTTGGGTAGTTTTGACGTTATCATCGGCATGGATTGGTTAGCAAAGAATCATGCAGTGATTGTCTGTGATGAGAAGATAGTGCGTATTCCTTACGCAAATGAAATTCTGATCGTTCAAGGAGACAAAAGTGACTAGGAGAAGAAATCAACGTTGAGCATTATATCATGTGTAAAGGCCTAGAAGTATATGGAGAAAGGTTGTTAACTATTTCTGGCGCAGGTTACGGTGAAGGAAAACAAAGACGAGTCAAAGGAGAAGCGACTCAAAGACATGCCGACTGTACGGGACTTTCCAGTTGTCTTTCCTAAAGGCTTACCCAGATTACTACCAATACGACAAGTTGAATTCCAAATCGACTTAGTCCCAGGTGCTGCACCTGTAGCTTGAGCCCCGTATAGATTAGCACCATCGGAAATGGAAGAATTGTCTACCCAACTACAAGAACTTTCTGAAAAAGGATTTATAAGACCAAGTTCCTCACCCTGGGGAGCTCAGGTTTTGTTTGTTAAAAAGAAAGACGTCTCTTTTTGGATCTATATCGACTACCGTGAACTTAACAAGCTTACTGTAAAGAATTGATACCCACTTCCGAGAATCGACGACTTGTTTGATCAGTTGCAAGGATCAAGGGTGTACTCGAAGATCGACTTGAGGTCTGGTTATCACCAACTCAGAGTTCGTGACGAGGATATTCCAAAGATGGCGTTTAGGACCCACTATGGTCACTACGAGTTCCAAGTGATGCCTTTTGGGTTGACTAACGCGCCGGCAATGTTCATGGACTTGATGAACCGGCTATGCAGACCATACTTAGATAAATTTGTGATCGTGTTCATTGATGATATCTTGATCTACTCGAAAACCAAGGAAGAACATGATGCACATCTTAGACTAATTTTGGAGTTGCTCAAGAAGGAAGAATTGCACACCAAGTTCTCAAAGTGCGACTTTTGGCTGTCGAAGGTATAATTTCTTAAACACGTGATTGATAGTGAAGGCATTCACGTTGATCCTGCGAAGATTGAGTCAATCAAGGAGTGGGAATCACCCAAGACTCTAACCGAAATTTGCCAATTTCTCGGTCTTGCCGGTTACTATCGACAATTTATCGAAGGTTTCTCTAAGATTGCCAAGCCTATGACGAAGCTGACTCAGAAAAGTGTAAAGTTCAATTGGGGTGAAAAGGAGGAAACTGCTTTCCAGACATTGAAGAAAAAGTTGTGTAGTGCATCCATTTTTGCATTACCCAAAGGAAGTGAAAACTTTGTAGTATATTGTGATGCTTCTCACAAGGGATTAGGTGCAGTGTTGATGCAGAAGGAGAAAGTCATAGCTTATGCATCCCGTCAACTCAAAATCTATTAGAAGAACTACACGATACATGATTTGGAATTAGGAGTTGTGGTGTTCGCTCTCAAGATGTGGAGACATTACCTTTACGGCACAAAGTGCGTGGTGTTCACTGACCATAAGAGTTTGCAACATATTCTAGATCAGAAAGAGTTGAACATGAGGCAACGTAGATGGTTAGAGCTGTTAAGTGACTACGACTGTGAGTTACTTTATCACTCGAGAAAGGCGAATGTGGTGGCTGATGCGTTGAGCCGAAAGAGTAGACCTAAGCCACTACAAGTTCGAGCTTGGTTATGACAATTGGTTTAAACCTCCATGTGCAGATATTAAATGCTCAGATTGAGGCAAGAAAGGAAGAGAATTATGAAACAAAAGATTTATGTGTCATGATTAAGAATCTGGAGCCACGTGCCAACGGAACGTTGTGTTTGAAAAATAGAAGTTGGATACCCTGTTTTGGTGACTTAAGAGCTTTGATTATGCACGAGTCACATAAGTCAAAGTATTCGATCCACCCGGGATTGGACAAGATGTACCAAGATTTGAAGAAGCTATATTGGTGGCCCAACATGAAAGCAGAAATTGCCACGTATGTCAGTAAATGCATGACTTGTGCAAAGGTTAAGGCAGAATACCAAAAACCATCCGGTTTGTTGGTTCAACCTGTAATCCTAGTATGGAAATAGGAGAACATTACTATGGATTTTGTTACTGTCTGGTCAAGATACAATTTGGGTAATTGTAGACTCACTCACAAAGTCTGCCCATTTCTTACCAATGAAGGAAACCGACACAATGGAGAAGTTGACGAGACAATACTTGAAGGAAGTAGTATCGAGACATGGAGTGCCAGTTTCGATTATTTCTGATCAAGACAGTAAGTTTATGTCTCATTTTTGGAAATCGTTGAACGAAGCCCTAGGTACTCAACTGGATATGAGTACGGCTTACCATCCACAAACAGATGGTCAAAGTGAGAGGACCATCCAATCGTTAGAAGACATGCTACGAGCATGTGTGGTGGACTTCGGAAAGGGATGGGACAGACATCTACCATTGATAGAGTTCTCCTACAACAACAGCTATCATACGAGTATTAAAGCTACACCTTTTAAGGTGTTTTATGTTCGCAAATGTCGTTCGCCTATCTGTTGGGCTGAGGTGGGAGACGCTCAGCTTACTAGCCCAGAAATTGTTCGTGAAACAATAGAGAAGATCATCCAGATCAAGCATCGTCTACAAGCTTTACGTGATCAACAAATGAGCTACGCTGATAAGAGATGTAATCCATTAGAGTTTCAAGTTGGGATAAGGTTATGTTGAAAGTATCGCCCTGGAAAGGAGTGATATGTTTTGGCAAATGGGGAAAGTTGAACCCTTGTTATATTGGACCTTTTAAGATCCTCGCCAAGGTTGGAACGGTTGCATATCAACTTGAGTTACCCGAGCAACTAAGTCGTGTTCATAGTACCTTTCACGTCTGAAACCTTAAGAAGTGCTTATTCGACGAACCGCTCGCTATTCCGTTAGACGAAATCCACGTCGACAACAAGCTTAAATTCATTGAAGAATCGGTTCAAATTATGGACCGCAAAGTTAAACGTTTGAAGCAAAGTCGCATTCCAATCGTGAAGGTCCGTTGGAATTCAAGAAGAGGTCCCGAGTATACTCCAAATGCAAAAAAATGTACCCTCATCTTTTTGCTAACCCTGAATCCGCGTCTCAAGCTACGTCCTAAGCTTTGAGGACAAAGCTCTTTTAACGGGGAAAGGATGTCACACCCCATAAATTTCAGGTCAACATTTTAAACCTTTTTGATTATTATCTTTGACTTTTACATGTTACGTTTGAATCTGACAGTTTACCGGGAAGTTAACCCGCGTAAATCAGAAAAACGTCATCGGGCGCGTCCCGGCATCGGTTATTAATTAATTTAGGCCTTGTAGGAGATATTTTAACTTTTCTAAGTGTTTCGTGATTTTTAATCACTTTCGATATTAATTTTAGGGTTTTATCTTTTAAATTGCGTTTTTCGCATTTTTGGATCAAACGGAACCCCGGAAACCCGCAATCTTTTCGTGTAAACTCGAGTTATCATCCGTCAAGCATTGTAATGCTAAAAATTTCGTTTACCTCCCTTTTCTTGACATGTTGGATGCCTAAACCACAATAACATCACCATGCATCCTAAATTAATTTTTGAAGCATCTTTTGAAAAACCTATGCATGTGATCATGTAGGCATAAGATAGTGACTTATGAGGAAGTCACTCTCATGCAAAAGAAACTAACCAAGTCATGGGCATGTGACTTCTTACACATACTTTGACTTCATTTGACCTCAACATGACCAACTTATGCATCTCTACTGAACCATGAGTTAAAATTTGAACCCATTTGGGTCCTTATGACTATTTTCGGCTGAAACCAAAAAGGCACACCCCTTTAGTATGTGTTAGCCACTAGTTGCTTCCAACCAAGTCACAAAACCCTAACTTGGTCTTATAAATAATATACTTTCTCATTCTTAGGTTATATCTTACACACACAAGCCTCATAAAAGTTTCTCTTTCCATTGCTCTTTTGCTCACGACTCACCTACAACACCCAACCCAATCCATATCTTTTGATTTCCTTCAAGATCCAAGTATTCCAAGATGTTAGTTATACTTATCTAAGATTGATCTAAGTAGTAGTTCTTTAAATTTCAAGGGTTTACAAGATTATAATATTAGGGTTTCTAATTTTATAAGTGGGTTTTATAGATCTAGTCATTTTGGGTATAGATCTTGTGATTCTCTACTTGTTTCTTCATTCATGTAAGCATTCTTAACCCATCTCTTGTTTCATTTCTTTTATTCTTATGAATATTGTTCAACTCTAAGAGTCTATGTGTTTGTGTTACTTTTATCAAAAGAAATGATAAAAATATCTTGACAACTTTTATAAAAATAGAAGTATTATGTTGTTGTTTTATAAGTTATGGTGAGATGAGTTGAAATGTGGGTTGCAACAATAGATATGATGAGGTTAGGATAGATTAAGAGTGGTTTTGTTGGTTAGTTTTGGCGAAAAAGAAGTTAGGTTGGACTAGACACTATGGCGGTCTTATGGTTGAGTCTATGGTTAAGTCTATGGTACATATTCGAAAATATGAGTTGCTGATTGAAAATGTAAAAGAGGTTGTAGGACACTTAAAAATGTTTTCAATAGTCGAAAAAGTAGTTTTTGGATAGCTCGTTTCGTATAGATAGATTTCCGTATATTAAACACTAAAAACGGACTTTAAACGGCCAAGTTATGGCGAAATGAATTTTGAAACACTTTTTGGAAAAACAAATAATGTAGTTGCTGATTGGATTAATAAATAAGGTTTACGGACACTTTCGGGCTTATTTGAGCTTTTAAAACCTTAGCGAAACATATAGAAACCTTAGGATATTAATTAGAAACTTTAGAAATGTCATGAACATATTTATGTGATGTCGAGACTAACAAAAATGTAGGATTTCTAAAAAGGATATATTTTAGCACATATTAGTTAAGTGAACATATGAGTTAAGCGTTTAGGTCGAGATAGTACGTTTAGGAAATATGGATATATCACTTTATAGGGGATGGTATTAACATAAAAAAACTTACCAAAAATAGAAAGTTACTAAAAATGGCAATTTTCGAATAAACGTCGGAACTTAACGAAAAACTATATAATTTTATTTAGTCATACTTTATTAAATAAACTAAAGCGCAAACACACATGGATGTCTTTTCTCTTGAAAGCGTATCGTACAAGTTTCGGTTATCTTCCGTTTTCCTAAGACGCGTCATTTATTTAGGTCGCGTGTATTATTACTTCTCCGATGATTATCGATTCACCAGTTACTTAAGGTGAGTTCATAGCCCCACGTTTTTACCGATTTACAAATGCTTTATACTTTGGGGTGAGAAACATTGTTTGCTTTTAAAATTGGACACAAGTTCTTAACGTGAGTTTTACATGTTTATGTGTTGCCTAAGTTTGCTTACAAACCACTATTGCCCAAACTATCATGAAACGTAAGTTACCTATGGCCAATTGGATTGGTTAAGTGAGCTCGAATGAATAAATAGATCTATTGGGACTAATTACCCCTATCTGGTTTGGTTCTAAATTAGATGCGAACAAACATATATATGTCATGTCAATTTTGCGTTGTGGTGGTCTTTGGTTTGGGACACCAGTTAAGGACAGGAATACTATATGGCATGATATGATATGCCCTCTTGTTATTAGCATCGGTGTCATGAGCTTAGCGCAGCAGTAAATACTTTTTATGTGATGTTGTATCTGTTATAGTAGTCGCATACGTTTTGAAATCTTGTGGTCCACTCTTGTTCTAACTTAAACCTATGAATTCACCAACATTGTTGACATTTTAAACATGTTTTCTCAGATGCTTAGCTTGGCTTGATTCTTGATGCTAAATTGAGTCTATGTGCTATGTGACTTCGCCGATTTCAAGACTTATCTATTTATATACTCGTTGTCATTATCAAACTTTGTTATGCTTCCGCTACATTTAACTTTCATATGATCGGTTGTAAGACTTAAATTAATTTTCTTTATGCAACGAGTACAACGTTTTTTCAAACGTCCATGATTAGTGGCCATTTTTTATTGCTTTATGTTCAGATTGTTATGACGTCACACCCTCGGACACGTATTCCATCCAGGCCCCGTCTGAGGTGTAACAGAAAAATCATCCATGAATACTTCAACAGATTATTTGATCATGTCATGAAAGATAACTAACATGCATCTTTGAAAAGTAGCGAGAGCATTACATAAATTGAAAGGCATTCGCCTATAAGCGTATGTTCTGAAAGGGCATGTGAATGTTGTTTTTTCTTGATCCATAAAATCGATTGGAATTTGAAAATATCTAGAAAAACCGTCAAGGAAACAAAAGTATTTATTTCCTGCGAGTCTTTCTAACATTTGATCCATGAATGGCAAAGGAAAATTGTCCTTTGCAGTCGCTTCATTGAGTTTACGATAATCAATGCATACTCGCCAACCCGTAATGGTTTTTATTGGTACAAGTTCATCTTTTTTGTTGGTAACAACTATGATACCACCTTTCTTGGGTATACAGTGGATGAGACGTACCTAAGAGCTACCGGCGATTGGCATTTTATATTACCAGGTGTCGAGATGTAAATTTAATCGATTTTTTTAACAACTTCTTGCATGTTCGGAGTAATATTTGTTTTTGAACAACTGGCATTTTGTCCTCTAGGAGTTGAATTTTATGTTTACAAAAAGACAGACAAATTCTAAGAATGTCTGTTATTTTCCAAGAAAAGGCTCGCTTGTGTCGTCTTACATAAATGTATTGAGTTTATTTTTATTTTGCTCAGAAAGTCAGGATGATACGATTACTTGAAGAAAAGAGGGTTCTTCCAAGAATACATATTCTAAGTTATCAGGAGGAGGTTCTTCAAGAGACGTCTTGATTTTATAATCGGTGTTGAAGGTGATCTTTTCGAATGGTGGTTCTTCAGTGTCGGATTCAGAAGCAGAGTTTTCATCGGCGGTCATTGCCATGAATTCATTGAATTTAGCAAAGAGTTTTTCTTCGAGAATAGTTCCTTCGATGGAATGAAGGATTTTACTTCCTTCATCGAGAAGAGCAACGAAATCTTCTTCTAAGATTTCATCGATAACGTCAATACTGAAACATGTATCATCATTTGAATAAGAGTGTTTCATTGTAGAATCGATGTGAAAGATCATTTGTGTGGTCCAACTCATAAGATTGAGTTGTTTCTGTTTAAATCGAATTAATGCATGGCAGTATGGAGGATAGGTCTCTCTAAGATTAGAGGAACTTTACTGTTTTTTCCATTTGAGATTATGAAAATTCAGAGGAAAAGTGAATTTACCAACTTCAACGAGTATATTTTTAGCTATTCGAATAGGGTGTTGGAATGATCGGGTCGGCTAATCTTACGCTCATTTTTGTAGGTTTGAGAGTTTTGAGAGATAATTTAGAATATAAGGAATATGGCATGAGATTAATGCTAGCACCAAGGTCGGCTAAAGCATTGCATGAGAAAGCTTTACTGAAGTTACATAGAATAAGAAAACTTCGGGGGTCTCTAAGTTTAGGTGGAACTTTATTTTGAATCATAGCCAAACTTTCACCGCTAAGGAAAGCGGATGAAATTTGTTCGAGTTTGTGTTTATTGCTTATGAGTTCCTTAAGAAATTTTCCATATTTTGGCAATCCTACTAAAACGTCGACAAGAGGTATATTGATTCAAACGGCTCAAATCATGTTGAGGAGTTTTCCATACTGGGCTTCCATTTTCTATTTTCTGAGGCGTTGAGCATATGGAATCTTTGGTTTATATGGTTTAGGTATCGGAGTTTCTTTGACTGGTATTGGATCTTTAGGTTTGGGTTATGGTGTAGGTTCCTCATCTTCATCCTCACTATCAAAGTTGATAGGAGTTTCAGAATCATTTTGTTGATCATTTGGGTTGATAGGTAGGTCATAGGATTTACCACTCCGCGTAAATACGACATATTTAAAAGATATTTTTGAGATATTTGTCAGAAAAATATGTAAGCCTTTTAGGGTTATCCTTATCATATAAAAGAAACCCTAGGCACAGTTAGAAAAGAGAGTTAAAAACAAAAGATCATACAGAACATACAATATAATAGTTAGCAATCTGTGATTCTCAAGAACACTTTAATAAAGTTGTTATCCAGATTAATTCATTGTTCTTCTTAGTACTTGTGTTAAGATTCCGCATTAACACATAGTATTCATAATCATTGTTTCTACATAGTCAGTTGTATTTATACATCTTGACTATCATCCTTTATTGGTTGCTAAGATCCATTCAGTAAAACAAGGAACCACAGCTAACAAACCCAATGAGCTCGAAAAAGCTCAAATAAGCTCATCCGAGCTTATTTTTCAACCTTAACAGTTCCAATAAGTTTGAATGAGCTTATTGAGAGCTCGTGTACATTTTAAATCCTAAGTGGACCCTTGGAATGCTTAATGGACAATATCGGGTCCAATAAGCCCAATAAGCTCGAAATAAGCTCACCAAGCTTATTTACAAGTTGAGACATCTTAAATGGCTTATTTAAAACTAATAAAACCTATTGCCACTTTCCAAAACTTAATTAGACTTAAAATGTGATTTTTCAAGATTAAGGGACTAAAAGTGCAAACTTGTAAACTTGGGGGACTAAAATCGTCAAACTGTTTTCTATAAACCTTAGGGGCTTTTTTGATATTCCAGAAACTTAAGGGGCTGTTGAAATATATAAGGACTTAAAGTGTAATTATTGAAAAGTTGAAGGACTAAAAGGATAACTTTGGAAACTTACGGGTTTAAAGTATAAATACTATATTTCATAAACATAAGGACTGTAATTGTAATTATAGAAAACCTAAGGTTATTTATAAACAAAAGTGATTTTATAAATAAATAGCGTACCGGATGAATTACATTCGGATATTATACAAGTTAACCGACGACTTAATAAATAGGAATATTTATTAATAACGTTTATACGTAAACTAAAACGTGTGAAATCGTATACATTCCCAAGAGCCAACATGTGAATACAAATACAATAAACATGTGCACCATCACACAAGTGATAACAGTATATATAAACTAGCAATTTATTATAGTTTATACATTAAGCCTTTAGCCTAAACTTATAGACTAAGACTGGCCGTATTTACTTAGGTATTTGACGGTGTGATTCATTTGCCGTGCTTGGATATATTATCATTTTCAGAGGACTATTTGCTAAGGTGAGTTCATAGCCCCATATTTTACAATTATTTAAATGATTTACATCTTTGGGGTGAGAACATGCTTTGTTTTACAAATTAGACACAAGTGTACATTTTATACAATGATTACGTGTTTGCCTAAGTAGCGATAACCCACTAAGCTCTTTATCATTAACTGTCAATTACTAGATTGTGAGCGTGAATGTTATAAATAGATCTATTTGGGATTGACATCACCGTTTGGGTGAGTAGCGCTCACTGTGCCGGTTTGCCGGACAACAAACGTATACCATGTCGGATTTGGGATGTTGCGGGTTAGAACATCATTCACGGGCAAGTATTGGTAATTTATTGCATTCATACATGTCGAGCTTCAGTGTCATGAGCTTGGGAAAATGTAATTACTTTTTATGATGTCTGCATCTGTTGCTTAAATCATACACTTGGAAATCTTGCGGTCCTACAATTTACATACATAAACCTATGAATTCACCAACTTTATGTTAACGTTTTAAGCATGTTTTTCTCAGGTCAATAAGGCATGAGGTACCAAGATACATTGGGGGTCACTCTTTGGAGAGTCAATACTAAAGATTTGTGGCGTATTACATTTTGGAACATTTGTTATAAACTAAAATATTTACTTATGTTGTCGAACAATTTGAAGCCATGAGCTTAGGTAATGAACAAGTATTTTGGTAAATCCATTGTATCTTTTTAAACGACACGTTTAGTGGTCGTTCTCATATCTTGTGCTATTGATCTATGAAGTAACGCCCTCGGGTATTCAACATTCCGCTGCTACCCAGATTTGGGGGTGTTACAAGAGGTATGTTGTACGTTTGTGCTATCTCCTCATATGGAAGTTGTAAGATTTATATGCGATGAACTTAAAAATAAGAAACTTCATAAGTTGGTGCTCGGATTTATGTTGCTTCCAGATTACCATAAGAGTGGGGCGGGGGATTGCAGTAGCATGATTGGAGAATTTATAGAGGAAATTCAGTTTTAAATTCCCAAAAACCAAAAAAAACTTACAGTTAATTATTAAAAGCATAAACCAAGCTCATCGAGACATATGAGGTATGGGTAAAATGACACACAAAGTATTGTTGATTGCTCTTATGTTGCAAATATGATATTTTGATTACTCATATGTATGTTTTTCTTTTCTTCTATGTTGGTTGTCTAAATCCTCACAATGGAAACCGTTCTGTTTCTTATAAATTTTGCCTTTGTTTTTATAGGTGTACCTTCTTCGCATTACTTGGGAGGACGTAAAAGTAAAGATGAGGAACGTGTAAAAACTACGAACAAGCATCCTTTGCATCTGTGAAAAGGCGTCTTCATCAGTTGGAGCAACGGAACGTGACCAGCTCATTATTCAGCAGTGTTATGGATGTTGAATATGTGGGATCAAATGCTGGACTTTGCTTCTTTCTAGCTATTGTATGGGTAAACTTAAATTTCCATTTTGCTATACCAGTCACAAACCGTGTGTGTGTTTATAAAAGGTGTGTGATTTTTATTTGTTGCGCGTCGTTTGTATAAGCTTATCTTTGGGCTTACAAGGTTATTTGATTTCTGCTTAAAGTCAAATCACACATTTTTTACATTTTACACACGGTCAAAATAGCACATGGTATAAGCGAGCAACAGCAACATAGGCCTATTATGAGCATATACGAATTAGAAATGTTACTGATTTATTTGCAACATTACTCACTCAAGCGGTCTTTCTAACTATTTTGTTATTATACACTGACTGGAATAAGGAAATATGTCGTGATCCTACTTATTCTGTTATTTCTTTCTCACAATATTTTATTGATCCTGCAATTTGCATATCATTACGCCATCATTAATGTCAGTAAAATTTATTGCTTAGATAGTTATAATTTTCATATATCTCTAGCTATTCATCATCTGGCTGTTCTTAATATGATGTTTTATTGCTAAAGAAATCTCTTTGCAACTTTTCCTTATATATTAATTAATTTGTTTATGATTTAGTGGCTTCATTAGAGGGCCTGGAGATGACCAAAAGCCTCTAGCTTTCTCATTCCATGACAAGTATAAACAGGGACTGATGTTATCTGTTGTAAGTATTTTAGCACCATGCATTTTCATATATGATGATCTTAAGTTTTGTTCCAACATTTTGAAAGTATAATAAGAGTGTTTAGATTATAAGCCAGTTAACTAATTTTAAAAAAACGATTATAAGCCAGTTAACAATGTATATCTGACTATAGTTGTATTTAAGGGGTGTCTGGATGTGCGTTTTAAAAAGTGGTTATGTGATGCTAAATAATTGAATTATATCTGCTGTAATAAAACATGTTGTAGCCTGTAGACAATAGAGTTTGGATGTGCTTTCTTTGTTGAAAGTTGTAACCTGTCAGAACCAGATATT
Organism: Tanacetum coccineum; assembly: GCA_026074375.1. Classification (NCBI taxonomy): domain Eukaryota; kingdom Viridiplantae; phylum Streptophyta; class Magnoliopsida; order Asterales; family Asteraceae; genus Tanacetum; species Tanacetum coccineum. The sequence continues at coordinate 44,283 of BQNB010027112.1, read as the reverse complement.
TTAGTATTTATCAATAAGTTAATGCTAAATTATGTCAATAGAAGGGTACATAGTTTATTCTATTTTACCATTAGTCTTTAGATCATAAGTTTTGTTGCATCATGTATGAAAGTGATTAGATAATTGTCATTACATTGCGCATCATCTTGGAGAGTTGGTTTACTTCTTGAATAATAACCCTCGATCGACGAGAATAGGCTTTTCTTAATATAAGCCATGTTATTTTATTTTAATTACGGTTCGATTTTTGTAAACTTGTATCTTGGTCCTATAAATTTGACGAGCGTGACTTGAAGTTGTAATCAAATCGTCAATCCAAAAGCAAAATTCTTTAGGAACAGCGTTAGTTATGGATGATTTCATTGAACTGATATTTTAATTAAGCTTTTGCAGAACTACAATTTTCTTGCATATATGATGTATAGTTGAAATTAAACTTTCATTTCAAAGATTTATTTTATTTGATAACAACAGGCTGCAAAGCACTTTGAAGAGAATAGGAGTAAATGGAATTCCAAAGATCAAAGAAGTTAACATTTTCGAGGACGAAACCATTATTCGGTTCTTAAATCCGTAAGGTACACACTTTGAAAATCAAATCCCATCTAAATTTTTTCCCTATATATCTTGACTGAAAAATATATCCATTTGTATGCTTTATAGTTCGAGCTTCTATTGCTGCCAATACATGGGTTGTTAGTTGCGCTCCCTAAGCAAAGAGTATGTTAAACGCAGTGGTATAAAGGCGGGTACTTCTCCAAGCTCAAACTCACCTTCTGCGAAACCTGTCGATGAAAGCAGAGAACCAAATGATCCTCACGGGTTTAGATAACAGCTCCCATACTTGAAGCCATAATCTATTTTCGTGAATGCGTATGCTATCTGGGTTATTGTTTTGTTTATGATATTGACTTATTTAGTCATGTGAATTTTAGTTACTAATTCCATTCCGCTGACCGTTATACAAAGCGTAGTTTTTTTCCTTTAACAATCTACTGTTAAATTAATTTGCCAAAGAAAGAGCTTCACAATATCTAAATTTTGCGAGTTTTGCTTTGCCCTGTTTGACTTTTTTTCTTAAAAATTGCATCTGAAATGGTTCATCTAATATCATGCTTTATGCAACAGTTATGCAGAGAGCCGTGTGAAGGATAGGGTGAGGAAATCGTCTTCTTTGCAGCTATGTATGCAGTTAAACAAGCTCAGTCCTAACTTTGGTTGCGAGCCTGTTGATTCGAGTAAGAATGATTCGGGTAATATTTGGGATTATTCGGATAATGAAGCTGCACCTGCTTCCTCATGGTCTGCACTTCCCAAAATGTATGAATTATTTTTTATATGTATGCATCGGGCCGATAGTTATGCGTGATTAGTAGTTTTTTTATATTGGAATTTTGTGCGTTTGGTTCACGGCTGGCCATTTGTCAATGCTATAAAGAGAAAAAAAAACTTTTTTTTATCTATTCGAATTACGTTTGTATGTATCCAATCACTCATCGACCCGCGCTCTCACCCATCGTCCCGCAACGGAGCGTGGTCGATATACTGTTGTTTACACTTGACAAAGATCATCCATAGCATTTAATTCATTGTTTCGAATTAATAGGGCAGTATATAAACATGATTCTACTAATGTAAAATTGACAGCAATATAATCATATAATGCCTTTACGATCCTACGGAGTATATTTTTATCAAACAAATGTAATTTCACACGCAATCTCTCTTTTGATATTACACGTATATTCGCCCATATTTAAGTACCTTGGGTATAAAACTTTACTAGTATCATAATATCGACACTTCCAAACAAAATTAGTCTTTCATGGACACTTCTTTCACTCATGATCACCGGTCTTCCGATCAACTCCCTTTCGATTTCACTAACTCCCAAGACATGCTACTTTTCGACATGCTTGAAGTTACACCACAAGAAACCCTAAGTATACCATCAATAGATAATCTCAAACACACATCAAAGCCTAATTCTTCACAAACTAAAAACACAAACAAGTCATATAGAGGCGTAAGACGACGACCATGGGGGAAATTCGCAGCGGAGATAAGGGATTCGACTAGGCATGGGATTAGGGTTTGGCTAGGGACATTTGATAGTGCTGAAGAGGCTGCTATGGCTTATGATGAGGCCGCGTATTCGATGAGAGGATCGTTGGCTGTTTTGAACTTTCCTGTTGAGATGGTTAAAGAGTCTTTGAAGAAAATGAAGTATGGTTTCGAAGAAGGGTGTTCGCCCGTTGTGTTGCTTAAGAAACGACACTCTCAAAAGAATAAGAAGGGTGATCATAAAGTGGTTTTGGAGGATTTAGGCGCTGATTATTTGGAACAATTATTGGACTCAACAAATACACACTGTGCTTAGTATCTTGTAGTATGTAATATGTTTGTACTCATTGTAAACCTTTAGTCTCTTTTAGTAATTTTCTTCACAAATAATGGTTCCCTAACTATTAGCCTTTAATTAGATGCTAATAGTTTTGAGATAGTACCATGTTAAGTGGAGATCCGTGAAACAAATAAGAATCAAGGTAAAACTATGTAACATGGATTCTGATTTTGTTCTGATAATATAGTGAATTAGTGATGCATGCATGACCCCATACTCTGCCCTGGCAAGATTGAGTACTGTTGTTGTAGTTGTTATTGTAGTGATGCGTGCATGAGAAATTGATAGTCGATGATTGAATCGGTAGTAGTTTTTTCAGTAACAACTTCTGAATGTAAGAACTATATATATATATATATCGAAAAAATGGTACATATATACTCCGTAACAAATATTGTATTGTATTACAATTTGAATCTACTATCATCAATACATTTCTTGGTAATAGATGATAGTGCAAAAGAATAAATATAACATAAACTTTCCAATATTTTACTCGTTTACGAATCTATTACCAAGATTCATACACTAATAGTTAGTTTTGTATAATGTTGGTAAATAGACTTATAGTGACTGAGGTTTTAGTGATACAAAAAAGTGTCACTAAATCTAACTTTTTAAAAACACCTTTTTAAAATGTGTGAGTAAAAACTTACAATTTTGAGAATTAATAACACTTTTTATGTATAAATGTGTTTTAAAAATCAAAAAATTTATCTTCACACTTGTTTTATGTCAATATAAATAGATTTTTATCTGCTGGGTACCTACCAACACTTTTTATGTGATATATACTTCGATGACACTTTTTTTATACTTTTTTTACTTTTAGACACATTTTTTAACTTTTGATGACACTTTCTAAATTGTCAATAAAAGACCATAATATCTTTGTAGTGATTTATATTAATTCGTAGTATTCAAGATGCTTACTATTCGTTATTAAGTTAACCAAGCGTAGGCTTTATGAACTAAATGTGCGTTTGGATCGTGAGTTTGGGATGAGGGAATGGGTATGACTATGAGTGTGCATGTTTCCATTTAAAAGGTTGGGTTTGATAATACTTGAATGTGACAATCTTCTCATACCTAGCTCAAGGAGTGGGCTTGATGATAGTCATTACCACTCCGTTCAACAAACCAAACTTTTGTTTACAAATAATATATGTTTAGGGGATGCAATAAAGTGGTAATATGCAGACAATAGATAAAAGTTTCGTTTTCACAAGTTAAAAAGTGGTAATATGCAGACAATAGATAAAAGTTTCGTTTTCACAAGTTAAAAACTAGGGTCAAGTCTATATATTATCAATGTACTTTCACCATTTTACACATCTAAGTAACCAACTTATTATATTACCAATTTAAGCATTGAAACCGGCTAATTATTGACTATCTAGTATACATGACCTGCTGATTTTCCACGTCATTAAATATATTTACACGTATTTTTTGCATTGCACATGTTTACATCATAACTTTATATGAAATGACTAAATTGTCCTGTCTTTTAACTAGAGTTTTTTAAAAGGCTGTTTGTTTAACTTTTTTATTAAGTCTTGTAAAATTAAAATGTCTGTCTAGATATATGTTGTCTGTGTGTATATGGATAAATGACTGTTTGTTTTATTTGTTGAATAAAGTGTCTTAATTAAAGAAAATTACTTTTATACTCAAAAAAAAAGTTATGTTGGATTATAAGTGAAAAAGTAATAGGTAAATATGTAAAATTATGATTTAAGCCATTGACTTAATATTGACTTAATATGGAGACCTTTTTCATCATGGCTTTTCTTAAAAAGTCATTTGTTAATTTTAAAAACAAAACAAACAAGTTTTTAATGACTTAATTAATTTACCAAATTTTCAATTAAGACTTATTAAGTATTTACCAAACACTACCTTAGATTGCACTTCTCAATCATCACTAATTCGCAATCATACTGCCATACTTCATCAGTTCTTAAATAACCAAAATTGAAATTAATGTCAAATACTAAACTTAAAATAGAAATGTAAAACGCACTAGATACGTCACAAAAATTGATATACATCAACCGATCATCAATAACTCAAATAGATATCATCTTCCTCTTCATCATGTTCACACCAAACACACATCAACAGCAACAATAACCAAATCGATTGCTTGACGGCCAGACATCACCGGAAAAGAGGCACACATACACACACTAGATCTGGGTTTTGACGAGTAGATTCAACGATTTTAATAAGGTTGTGGATGATTGGTTGATGCTTCCATGACGCGATGAGGTTTGTCGGTCAAACAGATCAATAGCTTTAATTTGGAATTCAAGTGTTGATGTTTGGGGAAAAAATTGGGGATGCTTGATTTAAAGGATACTTAAAAGGAATTAAGATACCCATTTATGAAAAAAGAAAAATAGTTGATGAAGATGGATTTCTTCTTTGTTAATTTAAGTAGACTCAGAATGGGGTTTGATGGGTTTTGAGAATCTGTGGTATAAAAAGGAATGTGTTGGTTTCAAGATATTAAAAATCTAGGATTTTGAAATGACTAAGGATGCAAGCCAAAAGTTCAATATAGACTTAATATTTGTCATAGACCCAATGAACCAATCCTAGCCACTCATTTTTTCATCAAAAATAAAAAAACTCACTTTTCAACTCTTTTTTAAAAATTAAATATTTCACACACTGTTAATCGTTACGCAAAACAAAATATACCATCGCGACGAGAATTAAATTATCTTTCTATAGAGGGGCGACACTATGTACTTTCGACGAACTTTTTTTTATGATTTTATGAAGTCATATACGATTTTATGAAATCATATATGATTTATGAAATCATATATGATTCGTTATATGAATCATATATGATTTTATGAAATCATATATGATTCGTCATACGAATCATATATGATTTTCGCAATCCGTGACTGAAACAAAATTGAAAAAAGTTCGTCGGAATCAGAAATCATATATGATTTTATGAAATCATATATGATCCGTTATGCGAATCATATATGATTCGTTATACGAATCATATATGATTTTCGTAATTCGTGACTGAAAAAAAAATCGAAAAAAAGTTCCTCGAAAGTATATCGTGTCACCCGTCTACTGAAAGATAAAAAAATACTCGTCGCGATGGTGTATTTTTTGTCGTGTGACGATTTACCGTTTGTAAGATATTTTATTTTTAAAAAAGAGGTGGAAAGTGAGTTTTTTTATTTTTGATGAAAAAATGAGTGGCTAGGATTGGTTCATTGGATCTATGACAAATAATGGGTCTATGTTGATCTTAACTCTTTGTGTTGGTGTTTGGCAAAGCATTTTAGGTCAAAAAGCTTGTTTCAACAAGCATTTAGTTATAAAATTACATTTATACCCTCAAATATATCATTTATAATTTCTTTAATCGGATTATATATTTTCTTTTTCGTAATTATACACTTTCTAACTTACACCTATGTTATTTGCTCGTGCTTAATGAGTGTTTATATGTTACAACAAGAAGGTTTAGAAGAATGCCCGGTGTTATCTATGTGTATACGAAGAAATAAGAAATAAAAAAGCGGGAGCACTATGAGAAAATGACGTCGTACCTGAGCTCAAATGACATTACTTATAATGCCCGTATCTTGGCGGGGAAGCCGCACTTGGATTGTGGTTGCAGCCATGGCGGGTGTTTGGTTTCACATCTATGTTTGCATTTCTATGTTTAAATTCGATGATCTTTCTACTTTGCGATGATCTTTCCACTTTTTGATGACCCATGTTACGGTGGAATATATATTTCTAAACTCTGGTCATAAGCTGTGATTGCGTTTTACTTGGCCATGACGATCCTTTGACTATGTTGTCTTGCCGCGGGAAGTGGAAGGATGGCAAAGTGCGATAATTGCTTGCCTCATCAACCTCCACGAGCGCAGCCACGACATCAGTTAACCTGAGCCAATTTTATTACGTATTTGTTGCAGAATAAACTTTCTAAACTGTGGTCATAAGCTGTGACTGTGGTTTACTTGGCTACGATGATCCTTCAACTATGTTGTGTTACCGCGGAAAGTGGAAGGATTCTGCGTGTACCGAGTTGCTACGATTTTCAGGTAAGCTTTTTTTTAGCTCGCATTATCTGCCACCATTTTGGAGAGTTCTAAGGGTTTCATGCACCTCTTTTTTTAGCTTAAGTTTTTGTCCCGTTTGGTTTTCTTTGTATGCATTCGTTTGTTGTCCAGCCATACTTACTCCATTTGCGTTTACGATTATGGTTTGCGAAGATACCATTTGGTATTTACAGAACGTTGCCTATAGGAGTTGCTTAATAATTATGAAAACTAAAGGCAAATCAGTTAAAAGAAATTTGTTATATGAAATTGACCCTCGATGTCATATGTTCCTTCTAAAAAACAAAATTGTTGCACTTTTGACATGATCCGAGAGAGTTTTTTTGGTAACGGAGAGAGTTTCGCTATGAATATTAACAACGACATCTCCGAATTGTTGTTCGTTCGACAACGCCTGCATGGGGTGCCCGCAAATTTTCAAACTCATAGTCCACCGAACAATTATCAGCATACACATGTTGGCGCTAATATGAGCTTACACTCTACTGCATTGAATCATGCTTCCACTACAAGTGGCGACTGCCTCAATAGTTCAAGATGTAAGTATTTATATATTAAACTACTTTAAGCTTTATTTCTGTATGCGTTTAGTAATTTGCTTCTATCGCAACTGTTGGCTCAAATATTCATTTTTAGTGCAGGATACCCCTAGTACAACCCTCCGAGCCTATCCTTTTTCACGGTTCTCATAATTTTCTAGTTAATCCGGACTATTAATGAAGAACATTCGCGTTATCCGCAACGCTTTTAATTAAAATGATTACTAATTTATTTAATATTTTTATTAAATAAATACTGATAATTAAAAACAAATTTAATTGTTTTTGTGTGTCCGCGTTGTATGTTGTTCGAAAAATGTTGAATCTGAGTAACAAACTATTGAGGACATTAGCTTTTTTCCAACTTGCTGTAGCTTGTAGAAAATCCTTGCACACTAGGAATGAATTGTTGATTTTCTCTTAAAGAAGCTCTCCCGAATGACTTAATATGTTCATATTTAGATAGCTAGAAAGATTTTTTCTTACGTAGTGGTTGGGTTTAGTGAGTGATTAACTAGGTTGAAGCTGATGCTATGGGCAGTATGGGTAGTGTGTTTCATGTATTTTGACTTTTACTAAATCTTCCCCGTGTCTTTCAAATTCTACTTGTATATGAAATATCTAGGTCAGTTAAAACTTAAACTGTAGTTGGCTTAAAGCGAGTTTATGTCTGCATTTATTGGTGCGATTTTAGGATGTACAAGATCATCTCTGCATTTTTACTTCGAATAGATTTCATTATTCAAATCCCACAAATTTATGTTTTAAGAAAATCAACTTATCTGACTGCCATTTAGATCGGATTTGCAAATCTAAGATTGTTGACTTCTGGGAAAAGAGAACCTTAGAACCTTAAGCGTTAACTGAGGCAGAACCTTAGGAAACAACTGACGATTCAATATATACCAATCAGAACCATCAAACAGTGTAATTAGATTATTTTGGTGTTTCTATTAGCTATTAATCTCAATCCTTTTGATGCTAAACTTCATTATTGACAGAGATTATTTTTATATTTTAGGATATTGGTCCGGTTTTGCTAAGCTATTTCAGATATGGTTTGGATGCTCGGATTGGTATTTTGTCTCCGCCTTTGGCTTGCTTTTGCTTCTGTTGCAGTGTTCATCCTATAGCAATAGCTATTACTTTCTACCTAAACGGTTTGGTTATACATTTTTGTGGAGGGATTTTTCTCTCCAATCTATGCACCAAACTTGGCATAGATGTATTTGGTGACACATAGCTTGTATTGGTTTTGGTTAAATAAAACATTTGATAATAAATGTGTAATATTTTCGTTTTGTTGTCAATTACTTGGTAATTGGTTGGAAATATCAGTATTTAAGCTAGAACCTACTTCTTATTTTCTGGTTTTATGTATCTGTTTTGGAATATAAAGACCAAAGTCCAATTTTATTGATCGTACTCATAATTCCTTAACATCTCATAAAAGGAGTATAATTACTTTTTTTTTTTTTTTTTTTTTTTTTTTTTTTTTTTTTTTTGTTTTTTTTTTGTAACAAAAAATATACCGTAAAATCACGAGGTCAAAGATTTACAGTATACCACAATTGGATATTATGGTAACAAAATCACCTTTTCACTTGAAAGACTGATGTATAACAATAATTATGTGGTAATTATTGTCGGTTTCTCATTAGATTTAGACACACCGGTCATATGCGGATCTGCATCTTGCTGAGCTGTCATATGGTTGTGTTCATTTTTATTGTTCTCGAGTTTCAAAGCTCAAGTTTGTCACTTCCCTCCTTTTAATATTGTACAGTCTTGGGTTTATAAACTACTATCATGTTGGGTGTTCTGTCATCGTGGTTGGGTGCATCTTTTTGAGCCTTGGATAATGGTTCATAAAAAATGCCATTTTTGTTCAACAATATTTACAATGCCTCTAAGCAAATTAGTTCGGCCATATCCCCAGGTTGGTGGTAGTTAATTTCTTTACATGAACTGGTTGACCCAATAACTGATCTGTCCAAACAGCGGATTTTACTACCTATAATAAACACCATTGTTTGTTAATGATGCAGATCAAAACACACAAGCGTTCAAGGAAGTCGCTATCATTAGGCATCCTCGTATTGGTGAATACGCTTTTGGGTTTATTACTTCATCTGTCATTCTCCAGGTTAATACTCAAACCCAATCTTGTAATGATTTCACGTGTAGGTGTCCTTGTATGATTTTCAATATCAGTTCCATGGAAGAAATAACTGATTTTTCTGAAATGCAGACTTATCAGGCGAGGAAGAGTTATATTCGGTGTATGTCCCAACAAACCATCTCTACATTGGTGATATCTTCTTGGTCAATTCAAAGGATGTTATTAGACCGAACTTATCTGTTCGTGAAGGAATTGGTAAGTGACCGATTCTTTTTCCCTTTTTGGATTTCGTTGCCTGTTGACTTATTCATCATTTTTTGGACTTCTTATTTTTGTGAAGAAGATAAAACTGTTGGTTGCTCCGTGACACATTAAAAGTTGCTATAGTTTGTTTTTTTATAACTAATTCAAGTGTCTTAGCGGAGCCAAATATATTATGTAAAAAAGGCACACCTAAAAACTTGATTAATAATGAAATGGGTCAAATGGATAAAAGTAAAATGACCAAACTGTATTTAAATGTTTTCATATCGTTTTATTAAAACTTAATGACTTATTTCTACCTGTTAGCCGAGCCGCCAGCCCCGCCTAATTTGTGCCTATACGGCTCTAGTGATACATCATACATTATATTCTTTTAATTAAAGTAGGAAGAGACGATGAGTGGCCGCTCACAACAGTCGTGACAATTATTCTGTTTTTTTGCTGCAGAAATTGTGGTCTCTGGTGGCATGTCGATGCCACAGATACTATCAACTCTGGATACAAGTGTCAATGTGGAAAGACCTAGAAACAACAGAAGTTGAGGATTCCCGAAGATTGTAGATGTAAGTTGAGTTCAATCTATGAGCCAGATATGGTTTTTAGCTACACAATCTGATTGCATTAGCTTATACGTAGAGAAGTAGTGGTTTATGGTGATAGGTGGGTTATAATTTTTTTTATTTGATCATACAAGTAAGTATGAATGGACTCGGGAGTAACGAGACCAGGTGAATTATGTAGATAAAAGCTAGATTTTGCTGTTTGAAAAGGTCTTCCTTGTATGTTTTATTGGTTTTTTTTAATAGACTTTGATTCATACGTTATTCTGATTATATCATCTGAATTTACCATAATCACTGAGGGGTGAAGCCACAGTAGCGGTTTCTCCCCAATTTACATAAGCCGGCAGTTGCGGTTCTCTTTTAAAACGGTGAAGACACGGCTAAACGTTAGTACATTTCAATACAGCTATGGCTTTATTAACTCGTATAACAGTTGTATTTTCTTTAGAAAAAATTTAAAACATGTTTTGATACTTGTATCCACGCTTGAAAAGAAACTCATTGTCTTAAACGCAATCATCATTACCTCAAACCGCTTATCGTTAAACAAACAATTATGCAATAACACGTTTAAGTTTTAACTAATAACGTTTCCAGAAATAAAATGATGACAACCTGTCACTGTGTCACATAACAATGAGGTCATTTCCGAAGTGGTAATTCTACCACCTCAAACATTTAGTTGGTAGGTTCGGAGGGCGTCGAGAAAATAAGTCACGTACAATCTCAACTTCTGACTAAAGGTCACCGAAACATTTAATCATTGTAACTTTTTTATAAAATATATAATAACTTTTTTATAAAATATATAACTTTTTATAAAAAATATAAATTGGTTCGGTTCGGCAGGTATGGTTATACATTAGACGTTCAACGGACGAGTCGATATGTTATGATTATACATTAGACGTTCAACGTATGAGTCGATATGGTATGGTTATACTCCCGCCAAATACTCCCGCCAAATACTCCTGCCAAAAACTCCCGCCAAATACTCCCGCCAAATACTCCCGCCAAATAATCTTTTATACCATAAAAGCAGATACTATCACAACCACAAACATATCACACACTCTTAACATCACAACCACAAAAAGATGGTTTACATGGTGCCACATGAAGCTTTTGCGTGTAGGTGTGCAGAAGGAGATGTAGTTCTCCGACAATCGTATAAACCTGAGAGTTACGGTAAACTATACTATGCATGTCCAAAATCAAAGGTGAACAATCACATGTTTTTTATTTGTGTAATATATAAATATTCTGGTTAGTTGTTAAAAGAATTGATTTCTTTACTATTTAACAGCCTCCGAAACATTTTGGATGTGGATTTTTTTTATGGAAAGAGACCCGACTTCGTGAATTGATGAGTTCTCCTGGAGCTCCAAGTTACTCTGCAGGACATTCAACACCTCCAAGTTATTCTTCAGGACCTTCAACGCCTCCAAGCTATTCTTCTGGACCTTCAACACCTACAAACTATTCTCTAGGATCTTCAAGAAATAGAGAGTGCTCAAACTGCAAGCACTTGCGTGGAAAGATAAGTGTACTCAAGGCAACAATGGAAATGCATATGCATCCGGAACAACATACAGTTAATTCGGCTGCACTATTTCACGAAGTTCTCAATGAAATGGAAAAACTTGATTTGGAGTAGTTTGTCATGTGCAATGTAATTCGTATGATTTCGAGTAGTTTGTCATTTGCTATGTAATTCGTATGTTTTATTTATTGTATGTGAAGACTTTGTTTAAACTTTTATGATATGAATGTGTTGATGTATAACGATATGAATGTGTTTATGTATAACGATATCACCTTAAAAACATATATATATTTTTTTGTTAAAATATACGGAATATCGGACCGAAACAAATCTAAAAAACGTAGTTTAATTAAAAGTCAACAAAGTCAAACGTTTTCCCCGGCGAAATTATTTTATATCAAATAATTTTAAATAATATATTTTTTAAATATTAATTATTAAAAACTCTAGTTTTTTTAATAAATATAGTTTTGATATATTAATAAAACTTTTAGTAAAAAATATAGTTGTGAGTTGTTTGTGATATATTAATAAAACTCTAAAAAAATTTAATAACAGTTTCCCCGGCGACATGTCGCCGGGGAAACTTTTTTTTATTTTTGATATATTTGTGATATATTAATAAAACTTTATAATCTTTAATAATACTTTCCCCCGGCGACATGTCGCCGGGGAAACATCTTTTTAATGTTTGTCCAAGTCACAGCAAACGTAATTAACACTAATTATCTTTTTTAAAATAAACAAATGAATCCCCAGCGACATGTCGCCGGGGAAAAGTAAGCGGGAAAATTTCCCGCCACGTTTTACGTAGAAATATTTGGTCATATTTTAACGACCTTATCCCCGGCGACATGTCGCCGGGGAAAAGTTCAGAATACTTTGACTAAATTTTCTACGAGAATTGGTGCCACGTAGGATCTTTTTTTGTCGTTTAGTGCATATTCCCCAGCGACATATGTCGCCGGGGAAAAGGCCGTCACCTGTTCTCATATTTCTTGTAGTGAAATAAGCAATGAATGATTCCTTCAGTTTTAAACTAAAACCACATGTAAGATTTCTTGTTACATATTTCTAAATGGTTACATCATTTACGTTATTTTTCCTATACACTAAACAAAATATTAGATTAAACGAGAATTGTTTCTCAACGCTCCGCTGCGGGATGTGGGGTTTTACATGAAAAATATTACGTTATTTTAATATCTAATTTAAATCGATTTTAATGTTTATTTATAAAATATCTTAAACAATTAGCTTCTAGTTACTAAACTAATAATGTTATATTCTTTATCTACAATCTATACAAAGTTGAAAGTATTTATGTAAAACTAAAAATCATGAAAAACAAAGTTATGAAAACTCTCAGAGACCGTTTTCGTAGTAGTGGTAGGTAAGTGAAAGGGACTCCACGGACTCTTCGTAAAGTCAAGTAATTGACATGAACAATTTATGTAACTTTTTGTTACACAAATAGTCCCAAAAATTTAACTCGGGACAAAGACTTTATGTAATCGCAAGTAACTGCAACAACGTTTTTATGCAAATTTCTTGCAGTGAATTAAACCTGAAGGACTATTTTTGCCATTTTTCTTTAAACTTTACTATTTGGTAAATAGTAAACATCTGATGTTTGTATTTAAATACTTTTGTTGAATAATATATAAAAATATGAAACTTCTAATTCTGTCACGACTTTGCAACTTATAAAAAGAGTGAAAAAAATATAGTTTTCAACTTCTTGAATCATATTTTTTTTCTTTTTTTTCTTTCTATAAAAAGCAAACACAAAAAAGGTATGCATACGTACTCGCATAACTTTTACAGTAATTGATAACAAATTTGTTGGAAAATTTATTGAAAAAATGAGTATTCACTAACTCTGGAAACTGATAATTATTAATGCATATAGTTATTATGATTAAGGCCTTATATGGTTACATAGTCCTTTATAAGTGCTTCGTAACAAGCCTTTATATGTCCAAAACTGAGTTAGTGTAAATGAGATATCGAGTCTTCTTCTAGGGTAGTTGAAATTGAGAGAAAATTGGTTAAAATGACTTTTGTTTGAAATGTGACAATTAAATGGGCTATTATGATTGGTTTCAAAGGTTTGTAACAACAAATTGATGAGCCATCAACCCATTCAATTGCTATTATTACAACATATGTTACACAAAGATGTATAAATTCAAGGCAATCTCAATCATTCTACACCAAACGCGCAGCTTACTCCTTTCTCTCCTAGCACATTCACAAGAATTATAGCAGATTTTCAGGCAATTTGTCAATTCCGACAGTACTCTTGCTCCGGCCATTGTACAATGTTAAACAACCGTGATAATTGTACACGAAATTGTTTTAAGAGAATCGTGTTCAACACGAGACGTTATTGTTGTTATATACAACTTATGTTCAGGTATTCACATATACTTTGAATTGCATTATCCTGCATGTTACCTATTATGATCTGATAGTCAATATAAACGTTATCTATTAATAAGAAATCTTCTTTGAACACATACTTATTACAAGAAAGTATACAAATAAGTAAAGAAATATAAAATATCTTAATATAGTTTTGAGGAATCTCTAAAAATGGCACATTTTTCATTTGTATGTTCACTTTCTAGTAAAAAAGGTGTTTTCGGATTTAGCCTTGGATGACCGTTAGATCGTGCTACTCTTTAGTATTCCCGACACGTATCCAAAAGTTGAATTTCGTGGGTCCCACTTTTCTAGTAAGACAAAAAAATCATGTCTCTTAAAATTATTGGTCACACAAAATGTCACTTCAGTCTAGCAAAAAACATCCATCAACTTTTGGACACGTGTTGTGAAACATATGTAATCGCACGGTCTAACATCGCACAAGACTAAATCTAAAAAACACACTTTTTTTTACTAAAAAGTGAAAAATAAACTAGTTTTGAAATTTTCTTTTTAGTGTTTTAGAGTTTGAAAATCTTTGTCCATACTAATTTCTTAACGATCGATCATCTTTTACACGCCATGTCATCAATCTACACTATTCGCCACACAAACTCTAAACCATTGGTCAAAACCACATCACTCGGATCATAATCTACACCATCCATTTTATGCACCATCATCCCTTCAAGTCTTCAACTCCTAAGTCCTAACTACTTTAATTTTGCTAAAATTTACCACCATTTTATATCAATTTTGAACTAATACATTTAATTCTGCTATAATTTACCACCATTTTTACTTACCGAGGTCCCTTTACCAAGAAAAAAAAATTATCACCATTTTATACATGAGCTATCTATGGTGGATCATATTGATTTTTAAGTTATTTTCCCGCCTAATTTGTAGCAGACGCTCTTTGTTATTAAGTAGCCAATGGTAGCAATTATGACGTGATTCTTCAGCTTTAAGTTACCTACGGATATGTATATGTTTCTCCCTTTTTCTATCTACTCGTGTAATAATATGTACGTATTAGTTTTTTTTTTTTGAAAAAAGTTAGGTTGGTTTATTTAAGGCATTTTATGGGTTTATTGTGGTTCGTATACTTGATTTAGGATTAGTGTAAACCCACTTATCTTCATATAAATATGGGAGGCGATTGGGACACTCAAATTAGTTGTGAATGAATAGGTGCCATATTTTATTTGTCTTAACTACGGTATGATATATTGATAGATATACGACTAAGCTTTGCATCATATATGTTTGAAACACGGAAACTAGTTGTAACAAAATTAGTGGCTTTTTTATTTGTTGTAATCGCGATATTTTAAAAGTTTTGTGACTATGTTTTGCGGCGAACTTGTGTAGTTATTCGAGGCCGTTGCTAAATATTTATAACAAAGATGTTTGCTGGTTAATTGAACGCTATACACCATTAGTTACGAGTATCAACAACCCACTGCAAAAGATTTTCTTACCTTGTTGGTGGACAAGATGGAACCATGGACCTTTATCGCCGAGGACCACTCACAAAACCAAAGGTATTTAAGAGTTTTTGAATGATTAAAAGCATTCTTTTTCTTTGTAACATGTTTAGACTTTTAATAAAACTTCCAATGAATTTTTTTCTTTTCTTTTTATAACTTCAATTTGTTTTAACTTGGTTAATATGGTGTTTGATTGCTCATTAAGTGCTTCCAAGGGTGTGTTTATTAAAGCCAAAAACATCTGTCAGCCGCCGTCAGACGTTTTGCTGTTTGTTTTTTTCTTGTGAGTAAGAGACGGTCAGATGTGAAACCTCTTACCGGGTAAGACACGGTGATTTGGTCTTACTGCCTCTTAATCTTACAAAACTCTCGCCCACCTCCAAACCTTGAACATAAATTTTGTTATGATATAAAGAACTTGAAACTAGATCTGGGAATTTTAGAAAGAGATGATAAATATTTAATGAAAAAGATACATTGAAAAAAGTGAAAAAATAGTACACCTGAGTAAAAAATAGTCATGTGAGTGAGATGGAATAAAAGCTACAAGTGGGTTGTAGTTAAATACGGTACTTAATATTTTAGTCAAATTTTTTATCTTTTTAAACGATAAAAAATATATTTTTCTTCAATAAAGTTTTAACATTTTCCAAGACATTTTTTATTACGTGGCACATAAGATTGAACCATTGAAGTATTCTTGCAAGTTAAAAATATTTATGAGTTTATAGTTTGGTAAGTTTGAAATAAATGTTTATAACTTTATTTTGCATTGTTTCCAAATAAATATAGTAGTTATTTTTTATTTCAATCAACAAAAAAATTGTTTTGTATCCACGATGATGTTTCAAAATAAATATATATTACAAAAACGAACAATTAAAATCATTCAGACAATTGTAAAAAAAACAAACAACATTATTTCATTCAGATTTAGACTTTATGGCCACCTCTTACCCGTAAGATGTGGTAGTCAGATTCAGACCCAAAACATCTTAATGAAACAAACACATCCTAAGTATCTTTTAATCAGTTTCATCTTTTACAAAAAGGGTAATATTTTGCAAATAAGGACCGGACTTCAATTAGATAAGAATAAGCAATCCCGAACATCCCCTTTACATATATTTCTATACATCCAATTCCGTTAGTTGATTATGTTAATTATCCCCCGAGATGATTTGGTGTACGAAAGAAAAAACATCGAAGTGTTTTTTAACATAAATATGATGGAAAACTCGAGTTAGAGGAAATGCAAAATGTATGTATATAAATGATGAAACCGGGTCCATTGGGAGGAGAGTCCACATAATTTTTTTAATTATAAGAAAGGATTACAAGATAAAGTTCTATTCAACCACTCGTTACAAATCCACCGTCTCATGGTAGCTCGACTATTCGAGATTCAGGGCTTTTTTTTCACGATCAAACGAAGAACTCGATCGTGCTCCCATGTTTTTCACCCCATCAATGAATATAATTTTTGTGAGTTTTGTACCAATTTCAAACTGAAAGATTGATCTAATATTGGTTTATGAACATCTTATATGGAAACGTCCACAAAATAAAGAAAGTCATATATAATTGTTTCAGGGAGGATCTGTAGGTAATTCAAAGTATATGGAGAGTTCGAAGGTTTTAAAGTTGTTGTTGAGAAGTTGAAAAGATAAGGTCATTTATCAAAGCATGTAAGGAATTTGAGAAATTTAGGAGCGCGTGACGACATACTAAGGCTTCAAAAAGCTGAGACAAACGATATTCATGGTTAGAACATGTTCTAAAATGCAAACATATCATGGACTCCATTCGTCTCAGCTTTTGTAAATCCTAAAATATTCTCATGAACTCCTAAATTTGTAATTCTTACATGCTTTCACAAATCACCTTTTCTTTGTAACTTCTCAACAGCAACTCTACGGCCTTGGAACTCTCCATATGCCATCTTTGACTCACCTATAGACTTCTCAGACAATTCTATACCACTTTCTTTATTTTCTAGATGTTTCCATTTGAGATGATCTGATAAACCAATATTACATTGATTTTTCAGATTTCAAATTGGTACAAAACTCATAAGTGTCGCATTGATTGATTGTGTGAAGAACTCTAATGGGAGCACGATTGAGTTCTTACTTTCATAGCGGATAAAAAGCTCTGAATCTTGAATAGTTGAGTTGCCATAAAATAGTGGTCTAGTAAGGCGTGTTGAATAGAACTTCATCTTGCAATTCTTTTTTATAATCATTATCCTAACTCTCTTCACCAATGTCCCCAGTTTCACCATTTAGATAGATATATTTTGAACTTGCCACGCACTTGAGTGTGTTAAGAAACACTTCAATGTCTTTTTCTTTTGTACACCAATTCATGTGGAACAGATAATCAAATAAGGGAATTGGATGTATAGAAATATATGTGAGGGCGTGTTAAGGATTGCTTATTTTTGTCTAATTAAAGACAAGTCCTTTGTTGGAAGAAAATAGGTTTTTGTCAAACACCTCTTTAAAGGGGCTCATAAACACTTGCATTGTTGGTTGTATTATATCCCAGATCAGGGTGAAGACAATCAATAGCCTAGCTAATTACAAAGATGGTTACCGGATATCACTTGAAGTCGTGTAATCACTTTCCAAAGAAGATTATTCGACCCTATGCCTGGGTTACACGAATACCTCCTTGGGATAAAACCAAGTGTATGTTCTTGTTCTAGGCACAGATCAAGAACCCTGCATTTCTATGTGTTTATGTTTTCTGTCTTTTATTCCATGCAACTGTGATCCCTATTTATAGGGATTTACTCAAAACCTAATAATGGAATTAATGAGAGATTAATGGCCAATTAATCTCTTCCATAATTATCCTCCATAAATTAGGAATTAGTGATTTCATGACCAAATTAAATATGGTCAATTAATGCAATCAAATCAATTATCCTCCATAATTTAGGAATAATGATTTCATGACCAAAATAAATATGGTCAATTAATGCAATCAAATCAATTAATTAAATAGGCAAATAACCACCCATTTAATCAAATCACTAAAAGAGTCAGGGAAAATCAGTGACTTAATGGGTGTACACTCCGTACCTCCAAACCCATTTCCAAGTATGATCCAATTCCCACAATTGGACTAAATTTCCAACAATCCTCCCCAATTTAGTACAATTCCTTTGCATAAAAAATTCAACATTAAACAAAACAAGTGCATAAATGAAAATGTCCTGAGGATTGAATTTCCATCTTAGTAAATTACACGTTCAAATATTCGAGAATCAGGGTGTTCTAAGAATTGAACCCTTCAACCCATTTGAATACCTGAAGATAAAATACACACAAGTTTTCAAACACATAAGAAACTCCTGACACTATACAAGCCATGTGTCCATATCCAATTCATAAATGTTGTAAGAGCCAAAGTCCATGCTCCTTGAAGCGGCAAAACCTCAACATTTACATAGGTGGTTCCTCTTTATTCATGCTCCTGCTAAGCACTTTTTCAAAGAAATTAACCATTGAGAAGTAAGGACTTCATCCTCCTTTTCAGCAGGTTCTAAGCACATCATTGGGATGATATGTAAATACATGTGCTTCAGTCCACTGAACGTTCAGCTTTCCATATTAAACTAAGCTACCAAGTTTCCTTAGTAGGAAGTTGGGAGTCCTAGCATTCAGCGACTTAGTTAGACTTTAATCCCATCCCTTCAGCAGACTTTATAACTAAATCTCTAGCCAGTCCCTTCGTTAAGTGACCAACTAAGTTTTGTTGAGACCTCACAAACTCTATAGATATCACCTGATTCGTGATCAGCTCACGAATCATGCTATGCCTGACACCTAAGTATCTAGACTTCCCATTGTACGTTTGGCTATAAGCCTTTGCCAATGTAGCAGCACTATCGCAGCGGATAAAAATAGGTGATATAGGTTTGGACCACAATGGAATATCAAGGATCAGGTTTCTCAACCATTCAGCTTCCTTACCAGCAGCTACTAAAGCTACAAATTCAGATTCCATTGTTGAACAAGTGATGCAAGTTTGTTTCTTGGATGCCCAAGAAATTGCACCTCCACAAAGCAGGAATACCCAGCCACTGGTAGACGAATTGTCTTTAGAGTTGCTGATCCAGCTTGCATCAGTGTAACTGATTCGAAGATAATAAATATATATAATATATAAGCAAACACTCAACCAATTACCTTTACACAAGGAATGGTCAAGAGTTCACCAAAATAAAATATATATGTTTCCGGAAGTTTGATTTCCCGGGTCGTTTTGTCCCAACGAGGCTTGAATAGAAAATCGAATGACGAATTGATAAACGATGTTTGAATATGACAAGGATATGATTGGTTTTCTATTTCTACAAGTTAAATATGCAAAAACGATTAAATAAAACCTAAAAACGAAAGCTATATAAATTTAAAACTAAAATGTAGACGATAGTACCTTCTTAATATAATGAGATTGAGAAATTGTTATTTCATTACTTTCATGTTTAATCCTAATACTAAAGATAACATCAGCCTCCCCCATATCCTTCATAGAGAACCTTGATGACAAAATTCTTTTGTCAGGTCAACCTGAACTTGATCAGTGCCAAAGATCAGCATGTCATCAACATATAGGCAAATGATGACTCCTTTACTAGTTTCATCAAATTTGCTATATACATATTTTTTAGCTTGGTTAAGTAAATAATCATTAGACAAAACCACTTCATCAAACTTTTAATGCCATTACAGTGCCAAAGATCAGCATGTCATCAACATATAGACAAATGATAACTCCTTTACCAGATTCATCAAATTTGCTATATACACATTTGTCAGCTTGGTTAAGTAAATAACCATTAGACAAAACCAAAGAAAGCTATCTTCACATCCATCTGATGAATAATCAGATTGTGAATTGATGCCATAGCAATCAATAGTCTTATGGTACTGATACATGCCACTAGAGCAAGAGTATCAAAGTAGTCTATCCCTGACTTTTGTTTAAAGCCCTGAATGACCAGCCTTGCCTTGAACTTTTCAATAGTTCCATCTACCTTTAGTTTTCTTTTGAAGATCCATTTGCATCCAAGAGGTTTGCAACCTGAAGGTAGATCAACCAACACCCAAATGTTGTTGCCCATGATAGAGTCCATCTCATCATTAATTGCTTCTTTCCAGAAAGCAACATCCTGGGACTTCATTGCTTCATCAAATGTTTTGGGGCCATCCTCAACATTAAAGCAATATAAGTGTTAGTCAAAGACCTCATCCCTTGTTCCTTCAATTAAATATAATTGAAATTCAGGTTCAAAATCCTTGGAGTCCTATTCCTTTTTCTTTTTCTAAGATCTGATTCAGGTTGTTGAACAACCTCATCAGTGACAACTTCAGGGACCACTGAACCACCAATGTCTTCAGTTCCTTTAGGAATACTGGGACTTGGTCTAGGGACTGAAGAGAATCTATTCTCATCAAAGATAGCATCCCTTGATTCAGTTATAGAGTTAATTGAAACTGATTCATTAGGTCTAATAACAAAGAACCTAAAAGCCTTGGAATGCTCAACATATCTAACAAAGATGCATTCAATGCCTCTTTTACCTAAAGTTTTCTACTTTGGATCAGGGAGTCTTATAACTGCCCTACAAACCCAAACCTTGAGGTATTTCAGGTTTGGTTTTCTTTTAGTCCAAAGTTCATAAGGGGTAATCTTGTTCCTTTTTATTAGGAACCCTATTTAATAAATAGCAAGCTGTTAACATAGCTTCACCTCAGAACCCTTGACCCAGTCCTGAGTAGGGCAACATGGAATTAACCATTCCTTTTAGTACTCTATTTTCCCTTTTAGATATACCATTTTGTTGTGGAGTATAAGGGGCAGTCGTTTCATGGATAATACCAACAGACTAAAAATACAGAGTATCTATGTACTCACCTCTCTTATCAATCATAAATCTTTTGATTAGAGACCCTTGTTGTAATTTAAATTCAGTTTTGAATACTTTAAATTTATCTAATGCTTCATCCTTAGTATGAAATAAATAAACATAACAAAACCTAGAAACATCATCAATAAATATCACAAAGTATTTCTTATTTCCTAATGAGGGAGTAGCATGCAAATCACATAGGTAACTATAGATCAGCTCTAAAACTTCAAGTTTATGTTTTACATTTTAATTGATTTCTTAGTTATTTTGGTCAGCATGCAAGTCTTACACTTATTAGTGTTCATGTTAAAAGCAGGGATTAACCCATCCTTAGACATATCTTTCACCCTTTTAAAGTGGACATGGCCCAGTCTAGCATGCTATAAGATTGAATCATTTAATTTAGAGGTTGACATAAAGGCTGATTTACCAATATCATTAATAATATAAAGCCTGAACATTTGATTACACAAATAGCATAAACACACCATGTTTAGACAAAACAGATTTATCAGATTTAGTTACTTGTTTATAACCACAATTATTCAAAATACCACTTGAAACTAAATTTTTCTTAAATTAGGAACATGCAAAACATTAAACAATGAAACAATCTTTCCAGAACTAAATCTAAGATCTACACAACCACGTCTAATGATTGTGGATCAACAACATTGTTTCCCTTTGGATTGTCACTATCCTGCGCCCTGAGGGACTCCTCAATGCGCAGATGACTGCCCAACTCAACAAGAGTTA
The DNA here is from genome assembly GCA_026074375.1 of Tanacetum coccineum. NCBI lineage: Eukaryota > Viridiplantae > Streptophyta > Magnoliopsida > Asterales > Asteraceae > Tanacetum > Tanacetum coccineum. Next base: position 22,125 of record BQNB010027112.1, on the reverse strand, counting down.
ACTCTTCCTTCAAATATTTCAAGGTGTGCTATAAATCTTTCCAAGAAGGAGGGAGTTTATCAATGATACAAGAGACTTGAATAGCCTCATCCATGTTCATTTTATGTTGTTGTTATCCTCAAGCAATACAAGACTAGTTCATCTTGTATTATTACTTTAACCTGGTCATTGAATCAGTCATTTTGTACTTTGTGAAATTACTAACAAGGAACTTCTTACTTGATGCATCCTTATCCATATATTTGGCCTTCAAGGAATCCCATAGTTCTTTGGATGATAATACATCTTTGGTAAATATCCAAACGCAAGGAATCAAGGAAATACTCCATTGTGGATTATAGCTCTTTGCAGATATATTCATCGTTGTCCCACTTGGCCCTCTTCCTGATTTGTTCCACGGTTGCATCAACGCCACCATCTTCAGGCATGGGAATAGTCAACACATACACCACATTCATGCTTGAAAGCAAGAAGTGCATCTTTTTCTGTCATCTTCGAAAGTCTACCCCTTCAAACTTGTCAAGCTTGGCAAAGTTTGAAGCCATGTGTTTCATAACAGCAGCAACCATTGATTATCACAAGATAATCTTCTTTGATTATTGGTTGTAGTAGATCTCAGATCAGGGTAAAGACAATCAATAGCCTAACTAATTACCAAGATGGTTACTGGATATCACTTGAAGTCGTGTGATCACTTTCCAAAAAAGATTATTCGACCATATGCCTGGGTTACACGAATGCCTCATTGGGATAAAACCAAGTGTATGTTCTAGTTCTAGGCACAGATCAAGAACTATGCGTATCTATGTGTTTATGTTTTCTGTATGTTTTTCATGCAATTGTGATCCCTATTTCTAGGGATCTACTCAAAACCTAATAATGGAATTAATAAGAGATTAAATGGCCAATTAATCTCTTCTATAATTATCCTCCATAGTAGGAATTAGTGATTTCATGACCAAATTAAATATTGTCAATTAATGCAATCAAATCAATTAATTAAATAGGCAAATAA